>JAIUZE010035841.1:0-13698 GCA_022085475.1 Heliosperma pusillum | reverse complement strand
TACTGAACACAAAAAAAGCACAAACAATTTCATTACTCCTTTACACTTGAGTTTCTTGTCGACAATTTTCTTTTTATTGCATTGAAGTATCAGTGTTACTGTAACAATATTACTGTACCTCTAGTACAGTAATCAAGTTACCGTAACATTGCTCAATGAAAGAGATGTTTGTATATGTGTAACAAGGGAGTTGTTGCTGTTGTTTGTAATTTTCATTTCAGGACACTACTTGGGGTCTTTCACCACAAGCTCACATAAGGAATTCTAGTAGTGTATCATTGTGACAGTTACAGTAGCATCCGTAGACAGTAAGATATGTGTAACAGGGTATTGTCACAATGATACTGTAACAGCGGAGCGATGGTATTCTAGTAGTGTACATTTTACTTGTGTCTTAAAGTGAATTCTAGTAGTGTTGGTATTCTACTTTGTGTCATAAAAGGTTACTAGCTCAATGGTAGAGCGTTGTGCAACATTGAACAAAGGTATAGGTTTAAATCCCATGTAACCTCGAGTTATAAAAGGGGTCACAACGCTATAGGCATGTAGTCAATTGAAATCGATCTATGAATTAACTCAGTAGCGAATAAATGGATCCACTCCACGAACCATTCAACCGTTAAGAATATTTCATAGTTAACGAAAATAGAATACATGGCATAAAAACTAGGTGGGACGATTGATGTGGCCTAAAGTTTGTAACAGCTAAAGTGCTAACATAAAGGCCAACTCTTGTTAGCGTAACACCCTGTAATCCTGTTACAATGACATAAGTATGTTAGCACAATAGTGTAACCGTGTTACAGTAACAACATAAGTGTGTTACCATAACAGTCCAACTGTGTTACAACAATGACATAAATATGTTACCATTATAGTGAAATGCACACCAAAGTTAGTATGAAGCTCTCAAAACAGATTTCATAAAAAGGAAACTATTATCAAAACTAGAGATAGCTTCTATGGGATTCGAACCCACATCAGTCGTACAATTGTACGATGCTCTTCCAGTTGAGCTAATAAGCTTTTGATTTATCGTGACGAAAATGAAGGCCTTTTTTCTATGGCTTGGATATAAATCAGGGCACTCAAATTGTAGAATATTTGTGAATCCAAAACAATCATATGAAGGTAGCGTATAAGGTTAACGAGTAATAGAGACTTCATGAACTCTAGTTCCCATTCTGAGAAAGAGCACGAAAGCACTCAACAAGACTTGTCGACAAAAAAATTGCATTAAGCGGACTTGAAAATTTAGGTAAATGCATTCGCAGTAAATTCGTAAACGGGAGTCGAAATTTTTATTTATTTTAATAGCTAACATGTGTTACAGTAACAATAAAGATGTGTACGATGACAATGGTAAATATTTGATACAATAAGAAGTCTCATGTGTTACAATAATAAACAATTTACATAATACAGTAACATGAAATATGTGTTAAATAACGAGCTATATGTGTTACAATAACTTAGAGAAAATTCTCTCCCAATTATTTGACATCTGAGTCATAATTCAATACTTACTTAATAAAGTAAAACGAGATATTGAAGTACTAACAATAGTTACTCGATAATGGGTAATATATACAAGCTACTTTATAATATTAGTAATGTTGGTCTATAACGTAACTAGTGTTACTATATGGAACGACTAATGTTACTCTATAAGGTAACCAGTGTAACTTAAGTTAGTTAAAAATTTACATTGACCATATTCAGGACATAGACACGGGACAAGGGTTGTGTTACTATAACTAAACACGAGACAGGACAAAGGTTGTGTTACTATAACAAAACACAAATTCTCATTTGTGACGGGGCGACCTGTCGCAAGTTTAAGACGGGTCAAGCCCCCCTCACAAAGACCAAGTGGGGGGGGGGTTGTGGGGGGCTCCATTTGCCTTCCACTTGCCCTCCCACTTGCTCTTTGTGAGGGGGGTTGACCCGTCTCAAGCTTGTGACCGGTTATCCCGTCTCATTTGTTATAGTAATAAATACTTCACATGTTACAGTGTAGGAAAGATGTGAAACAATACCAAAAATAAGAGTTGAAATAACAAAATATTGCCTTACAAACAATAAATAATCTCACAAAGGTCAATAAGTAAGATCTCATAACAAAAAATTATTAAACCATCAATAAAAAAACCATATACAAAAGTCGGCGGTCCATTATTAGTGATCAACATCATTTGTGAGTGTATAACAATGTTATACCATCAAATTTAATTGGGTAATCATACAAATCAGATATATAAAATGCAATAAAATTTCAAGTTCAATTCAATAATAACTTACCATTCCTCCATAATTACAATATGTCAGGCAGTAATATTGTAGTAATGATACAGTAACACCATTACTGTAACGTTGTGACAGCAACAGTGCCAAAAAGAGTAAGAAGTTACTGTAACATTGTGAGAATAAACAGTGCAAAACAAAATTAATGTTATAACATTAAATTCTTGATGTTTGTTTGTAAGTTCAGTTCATTAGATATTATTGTAACATCACTATACTAATTACACAAAGAACGTTACAGCTCAATCGAAAGCCGGAAAAAAAAGGCAGCATAAGAAAGAAGAACTAATTTAACAGTTAATTCATATCATTCAAGATGAACAACAACATGCAAATTAGACATGCTAATATGTTTTGCCATTTTGAAAAACAGAATTTTATTTATAACAAGTCAACATCGTTGTTAAACATTACTTAACCAGAAACTATCATAAATTACCTATTTTTTTTTTCCGAGAATGAAAAACCTAATTAAATTAAACTGAAACTAAACAACAATTTGTTCATATCAATAAAGAACAACAACAACAATAAACATGCAATAACATAAATCACAACAACAATATAAATAGCGAAAAGAAGAGCGATTTACACATCTCAATTGTATGACAAACGGATATAATAGAATATTAGCTAAATGTTTTGAAGATCTTCGCTTGATCTTGGAAGTAGAGGAAATTTTGAATGTTTATTGCGAGTGATTTGATGCGCGTCGATTTTTCTCGTTGACTAATTACTGACGCAGTTACTAGAGAGAGATAGGAGGGAGGGAGAAAAAGAAAGTTGAAGAGAGAGAAAAAAAATGACAACAATGAGACGTGCCGTAGGTGAGGTTTAGTTTTCATAATTTGTCATAATGATAGGAGTGACGTGGCTAAACAAGGACTGTTGGATGTTTTGATCTAATGGTCCTAATTAATAGGACCGTACTCACATAAAAAGTTAGACTCACCGGATGCTCACTCTATATATATATATATATATATATATATATATATATATATATATATATATATAGAGTCAGGATTCAGGTAAGTCCTTTTATTTAGATGAGCCCCTAAGTCCTAATCTAAGCCATTAGATTTTACAAGAGATGAAGGGGTGAGATTAGAAGCATTAATACATTCACCTAATACTAATTAAGGCTAATTTGAATTTCTTAAATTTTAGAACAAGTTTTTATCACTGTATCACAAATTTATGTAACTTTAGTTTTTTTACGAATGTAACTTTAGTCTTTTAAGGTGTAACTTTATACTAATTTAGTCATTTTCGAGTGTAACTTCAGTCTTTAATGGTGTAACTTTTTGCTAATATAGATCATTTTATATATTAATTTGGAGTTATGTAATTTTAAGAAATGTTTTATATAACTTTGGTATTTTAAAGTGTAACTCCAGTATTTTACGAGCGTAACTTTAACCATTGCTATTTTGTATATAAAAATTTAAAATTATGTATTATAATGTTATTTTGAATATATTAATATGATTTTATGAAATTTTTGTAACTTTAGCCAAATTTTATGTCAATTCATTCAAATATTTTGTATCTTTAGTCCAATTTTTTGTAATTCTAGTCAATTTTTATGTAATTTTAGTCTAATTTTATGTAACTTTAATCCGATTTTATGTAACTTTAATATGATTTTATGTAACTTTATTATTTGAAGTATGTAAAATTAATCTGATTTTATGTAACTTTAATATGATTTTATGTAACTTTATTATTTGAATTATGTAACTTTAGTCCAAAATAGCCCCCACCTTGTAGGTGTAACTTTAACCTGCCAATCACCTTGACAACCCCAAACACAAACAACAGCCAAACTCAACCACCACCTACACCTGCAACAACACCAACAACAACCACCGTCATGGACGCTCACCCCCAAGACACTAGCAGCCCCCCACCAACCACCACCCTCACGAACACCCACCCCCTGCCTCCGACCACCAACACAAACACCAACACTGTCCGTGTCTCCCGTCGGCCATCGCGCATCCCCACCCCCATCTTTGACGTCGCACGAACCATAACCGCCACCTTACCAATCACAACAGCCACCGCAACCGCCCCCACAAACAAATGACCCTCCAATCTCCACCACCCAACAACCACCAACACCTACATCTCTCCCTCCTTTGACCGCAAAAATCTCCACCAGCGCCAACCACCCCCCACCACAGCAGCCCACCGAATCCCTTACCGACAAACCCACGACAACCCACCCCATCAGATCTGACACCCCAACCCACCAACCTAGATCTGGGAAAAAAGAGTGATAAAAAGAAGAAAAGACGGGAGGCATGGAGGCGACATAAACGACGGTGGTTGCGTGAGTGACGACGGGCGACGAAGGAGGTCATCTCACGTGTGGTGGTGCGGCGCCAGGTGTGGCAGGAGAAGTGCGGTGTGGTGCGCGGCAGTATTGGTGGGTGACCGATGACCGGTGCGCGGATGGTGGCACGACGTAAGGGTGATGGTGACATGTTGGTGGGATTATTATAGGAGTGGTGAGGATGAGTGGTGGCTGGGGTCACGGTGGTGGGGGGTTTGAGAGAGATGAGAGGAAGAGAGAGAAATGAGAGTAAGAGTGGGTAGAGTTTGAAAGAGTGATTAGGGTTTAGGTGCTTTTATATTACCTTTTTAGTTTTTGTTTTAATCTTGTCCATCCAATTGTTTAATCTAATGGTTTAGATTAGGACTCATGGACTCACCTAAAGAAGGTGGACTTATGTGATCCTATTTCTATATATATATATATATATATATATATATATAGAGGCGGGATCTCGTGAGTTTAGTTCTTATGGTGAGTTGGTACTAACAAAGTATTATTGTAGTGTTATTCTTATGTTCTCATAATTCTATTTTTTTTATTATTCTTATGTTATTTTTTTAAAAAAATTTTGTTACCATGTGTTATTCAAGTGTTACTCTTACGTTATTTTTTTAAAACTTTTTTTTTTGTTACCACGTGTTATTCAAGTGTTACTCTTACGTTTTTTCAGTAAATTTTTTTGCTACCACGTGTTATTGTAGTGTTACTCTTACGTTATTTAATTTTTAAATTTTTTTTTGTTACCGTATGTTATTCCAGTGTTACTCTTACGTCATTTTTTTTACTTTTTTTTTCGGCATGTTATTCCAGTGTTATTCTTACGTTTTTTTTTTTTTTTTTTTTACCGCGTGTTATTCTTGTGTTACTCTTATGTTATTTTTTTTACTTTTTTATTTACCATATGTTATTCAAGTGTTACTCTTACGTTTTTTTTTTTTTTTACTTTTTTTTTGTTACCGCGTGTTATTCTAGTGTTACTCTTACGTTTTTTTAGTTTTTTTTGTTCCCACGTGTTATTTCAGTGTTACTCTTACATTATTACTCTTATGTTATTTCAGTCTTTTTTTAAAATAATTTTGTTACCATGTTATTCCTGTATTACTCTTATGTTAAATTTTTGTTACCACGTGTTATTATAGTGTTACTCTTATATTATTCCGGTGTTATTATTGTGTTACTGTGTTGTAACTCCGGTGTTATTCTTATGTTACTGTGTTGTTACTCCGGTGTTATTCTTGTGTTACTGTGCTGTTACTCCGTTGTTATTCTTATGTTACTGTGTTGTTACTCCGGTGTTATTCTTGTGTTACTGTGCTGTTACTCCGTTGTTATTCTTGTGTTACTGTGCTGTTACTCCAGTGTTATTCTTGTGTTACTGTGTTGTTACTCCGGTGTTATTCTTGTGTTACTGTGTTGTTACTCCGATATTATTGTGCTACTCCCGTGTTATTCTTGTAAGGCTTATAAAGTACAATAAAACTCTCTTGAGACCGATTAAAATGAGACAAATAGAATCTTACTTGAAAGAGTTGGACAAAACATTTTTTTAATACCTAAACATGTTATTCCTGTATTACTCTTATGTTAATTTTTTGTTACCACGTGTTATTCTAGTGTTACTCTTATATTATGCCGGTGTTATTATTGTGTTACTGTGTTGTAACTCCGTTGTTATTCTTATCTTACTGTGTTGTTACTCCGGTGTTATTCTTGTGTTACTGTGCTGTTACTCCGTTGTTATTCTTATGTTACTGTGTTGTTACTCCGGTGTTATTCTTGTGTTACTGTGCTGTTACTCCGTTGTTATTCTTGTGTTACTGTGCTGTTACTCCAGTGTTATTCTTGTGTTACTGTGCTGTTACTCCGCATGTTATTCCAGTGTTATTCTTACGTTATTTATTTTTTAACTTTATTTTATTACTGCGTGTTATTTCATTGTTACTCTTATATTATTATTTTTTACTTCTTTTTTAGTTATCGCGTTTTATTCCAGTGTTACTCTGATGTTATTTTTTTTGTTACCACGTGTTATTCGGTGTTACTCTTATGTTATGTTTTTTTACCTTTTGTTTATATCACGTGTTATTCCAGTGTTATTGCTGTGTTATTCTAGTGTTACTGTTATTATTTTTTTACTTTTTTTTGTTACCACATGTTATTCTTGTGTTACTCTTATATATTTTTTTTACTTTTTGTTAATTCGGTCCAGTGTTACTCTGATAATATTTTTTTTTAAATTTTTTTTGTTACTATACTTGTTATTTCAGTGTTACTCTTATGCTATTTTTTTTACTTTTGTTTTTTTAGTATTACTCTTATGTTAGTTTTTTTTTACCTTTGTTTTGTTATCACGTGTTATTCAAGTGTTACTCTTATATTCTTTTTTTTTTCTTTTTTGTTTTTCTTATGCTATTTTTTGTACCTTTTTTATTACCTACTTATTATTCCAGTGTTACTCTTATGTTAATTTTTATCTTTTCTTTGTTATCTATTCTTATGTTACTTTTTTTTATTAACACTTATAATTCCAGTGTTACTCTTATGTTATTCTTATATTACTCCAATTTTACTGTGTCACTCCAATGTTAGTGATATTCTTTTGTTTATTATCTGATAAAGATAAAAAAAATTAACCTGAGTCGCCCTCCCTCAAACTCGGTCACCTTCTTCAATCACCATTACTTCAACACTCCACGATCTATTGCACCATAACGCCGCCTTTGACATCAAAATAAAAATCTAAAAGTTAGATCTACATAAAATAATGTATTTGTCGCCGAAGACTAAGAGACGGACTGACGGCTAATAAGAGAGGAAAATGTTTCTACGGTCGTCGACACTCGGCGACATCCAGACAAGTTGCCAGCTTGGACGAGTAGAGAGAAAACTAGAGGGACGGCCAGTCGCTCTAGGGTGCGACGATGACAATTGGTCGTCTTAAAAGGATGGCGCAAGGTTGTTGGTGGCGACAATGATGTAGTCTCATGGATGTGTGTTGAAACTAACTGAAGAATCATTGATTTCTGGGCAAAAAATTGAATGTACTGTGTTGGATTAATTTATGTTTTCTATAAGAACTTGATGCCAAAAAAATGGTGAACGATTGATATGCTGTTTGATACAATAAAGATTGATAGGAAACAAAATTTGAATTTCAAAAAATAATTGAATTTGTAGGATGTTGTAAGAAGTAACTGAAGTTCTCATTAATTTAGAGAATCTAATAGAAGAGAGATAAAGAATTTGAAAGGACAAAGACTGGAGACTCAGGAATAGGATTAGCAAAAGTCAACGCGTACCATTTAACATAGTTGACTGTTGCAATCTCAGTCGTCCAATCTTATTCATCTAATGGTACATATTTGTGAGTACCAACTCACCATAAGATACTAGACTCACAAGAACCCAACACTATATATATATATATATATATATATATATATATATATATATATATATATATATATATATATATATATATAGAGGCTGAATCAGGCGAGGCCGTTAATTTTGGCGAGGCGGGCTGCCTCACCAAATTCACTAGGTTGATTTTCAGTTTTTTCATTAGATTGAAAATTTGAGGTCATCCATTTCTTTTCATTTGGCCCAAATACTCTCTTTAAAATAAAATAGACAAACCCCCAAACACTTTACTTTGTCTCTCTCTGATTTACACAAATTAATTTAATGGAGCTTGTACTTGATTTTGTGAAACTTGCACTTGATTTTGTGAATCTCTAACCTGATTTTGTGAAACTAAGACTTTATTTTGTGAATCTAAAAATTGAATTGTTAACTTTGAACATACAATAGCATTTACAAAACTATATGTTAATTGTAAATATATTTTTTTATCTATGTGGGATTCGAACCCACACCTTGCACAATAGCACAACGCTCTACCTTTTGAGCTTATAGATAATATAGTGCAAATTGATTTATACATTTAACAAATAACAAACACATACATTAAAGTATTAGTAAAGAGTTAATGAGTGAATCTTAAACTTTGTGCTGTGAGCATAGGACCTATCTTATGTAGTTTCACAAAATTTGCCCACGATTCACAAACCTTAGGTGCGAGATTCACAAAATAGAGGCCTACTTTCACAAAGTCAGTACCTATATTCACAACAGTTTCACAAAGTAAGGTTCATGACCCACACCACAAAGTCCAAGATTCACAAACCTTAGGCGCATGATTCACAAAATAAAGGCCTACTTTCACAAAGTCAATTCCTATGTTCACAACAGTTTCACAAACTAAGGTCTTAGACTCACACCACAGAGTCCAAGATTCACAAAATAAACCCTAAAAAAGGGAGGGTGAACCCCTATCGAGGGTGAATGGGATCACAAGGGGTAGAATTTCTTATTTTCAAGGAATTTCACAAACTTGGGTCTTAGAATCACAGCACAACAAGCCAAATTTCACTAACCTAAGCTGTAAGATTCACATACACATTAAAATGTACATGTATTGCTTATATAATAAAAATGGATCTTGAGCATTTTTCATTACAACTAATGAACTTTCTTTGTGAGACTATTGGAAGGTTCGAGAGAGATTGTCTATGTTTGACAAAATCAAGTGTCGGATACACACGAACAAGAAGGAAGACATTAAACGCGACTGAGACAATGTGACGAGTGTGCAAAAATCAAGTATAAGATTCTGATAGACATGTCTTAAATGCACAAAAAGCGAACATGCACGCATCATATAATTGGCAAAGACGATTGTAATGAAGCATATTATCAACAAATTTTGTCATTCCACTAACTTGTACTCCATATATAATTTTCAAATATGTAAATAAGATTTAGAAAAAAAGAAGTATTCAATACTACAATTTAATAGGATAGAGCAAGTATTGGTTAACTGTGTAAAGATGCCATTCCATATGCCCCCATCAATTTTTCTAGCTTCAAATCCAGAAACTAATCTCTTGTTTTTTCGTTGACAAAAGCAAGCAACTCAATGAAAAACTCAAATACACAGCTAATATTCAAGGCATTGATTGAAACTATGAGTTTGTATAAACATTAAATTTTAAGAGTCAATGAATGGTGATACTAACCAAAGATGAACAATTACGTTTTTTTGCTATTCATAACTAACATCGAATCGAGATATTTCCGCTATCTTTTAGACAGTTAGAATATTAGGTAGCATAACTAACACTTGAATCATCATCAGTAGCAGCAACACTATAAACCTTAGAAATGGAAATCACAAAAATCAACCTAATAATCCATAGGAAATTATAAAAAAGCGAAAATAATGAAACGAAACACTAAAACGATTAGAAATAAGCGTACAAAGTCGAAATGTCGGAGAAATAAAATGAGAAATCGCGAAAAAATTGCAAAACAGGAAAAAAAACTCACTATATAAACTAATTAAAGAAGTTTATGACAATTATTTGACAACTTAAGATAAATCGAAATTTGGATGAACCAAAACCTAGCTCTTAAATTGTAAAAAAACGAGTGGAATGAAATTAGGATGAATCGAATTAAAAATGAATCAATCGAAAGGTAGAGTATCAAATTACCTGGATGAATTACAATTAGGCGAATTGTAGGATGATAATGGCGAATCAATATCGAAAGTCAATAAGTTGATGTTAGAGAGAGCAAGCTGAAGAAGAGATAGGGTGAAAAGAATTTGATGTGTCGCATAAATGAGAGAAAGCAGGTGGTAGATGGAGTTTTGTAGGGGGCACGTGGCACAATCTGAAAGTCCATGTATTTTAGATCCAACGGTTACTATGGGTACAGCTGCCTCACCCTAAGAAGGGTGCCTCACATGATTCAATTCCTATATATATATATATATATATATATATATATATATATATATATATAGAGGCAAGTTATAATGAGTCCACCTCCATAATTGAGTCCCTAAGTCCTAATACTAACCATTAGATTAAATGAAATGGATGGTTGTGATTAAATTAGAGATTTTTGTAATTAAATAGTGAAATTAGATATTAATTACATGCAGTCTGCTTTTTGTACTCCCATTACTGACAAATTCACAATAATTAGAATCTCATTGATTAGTGTTATACGTGAAAACAAAAAAAATGCTTCATCTTCTCCTTTTTTTTTTCCCCGACTCACTCATTCTTTTCCATTTGATGAAACCATTTTCCATTTGATGCTTCAATTTTTTCCATTTAATCAACCTACTTCTCTCTCTAAAGTTAAACATCCTTATCTTTTTTTTCTCTCAATTGAAGGCCGTCTTTCGTAGCCTTATATTTCATCACAAAGGAGCTGTTATGGCTGACATGCAGATTATACTGCTCAACAATGGTAATTTTTTGATTCTTAATTAAGATTTGTTATATTGTTTTTTTGATACAATATAATCGTTTTATTGTTGACGAAACTGTGTATGGGTTACCAGGTTTAAATTTTTGCATCATGAACGATTATTATTAACTGGATAAATTTGATGATGAATGATTGTAGGTATAGATGATGATAAATTTCTTTTTGTATAAGCAACTGGTTGAAGTTTCATAAATTGTAGTTAGAGTTTTATAATTTGTAGTTAGAGTTTCATAATTCTATAAGTTTGTGTATGGGTTACCAGGTTTAAATTTTTGCATCATGAACGATTAGTATTAACTGGATAAATTTGATGATGAATGAATGTAGGTATAGATGATGATAAATTTCTTTTTGTATAATTAACTGGTTGAAGTTTCATAATTTGTAGTTAGAGTTTTATAATTTGTAGTTAGAGTTTCATAATTCTATAAGTTTGTGTATGGGTTACCAGGTTTAAATTTTTGCATCATGAACGTTTATTATTAACTGGATAAATTTGATGATGAATGAATGTAGGTATAGATGATGATAAATTTCTTTTTGTATAAGCAACTGGGTCAAGTTTCATAATTTGTAGTTAGAGTTTCATAATTTGTAGTTAGAGTTCCATAATTTGTAGTTTCATAATTTGTAGTTAGAGTTTCATAATTTGTAGTTAGAGTTCCATAATTTGTAGTTTCATAATTTATAGTTAGAGTTTCATAATTTGTAGTTAGAGTTACAGCCTTTATTGATTAAAGTTACGTGAAGATGAATTATAGTTACGTAAGTCACTGTTGAAATGAAAAGTCAGACTAGTTCAAGGTACAAAAATAAAAAGTTTCATTATAAAATGTTAAAGTTACATGTACAGGTTTTAAGTTAAAAAAAAAACTTTAAAGTTTCATATAGACTAAAGTTTCATAATTTGTAGTTAGAGTTTCATAATCAGTAGTCAACACACAGTTCTATCCTTGTTTATCCTAAAGTTTCATAAATAGTAGTTAGAGTTTCATAATTTGTAGTTAGAGTTTCATAAACAGTAGTTAGAGTTACAGTTTAGACGACTCAACAGCAGTCAACAACACACTTCTATCCTTGATTATCTAAAGTTTCATTTACAGGTGACGATAATACAACATCAACTGAAGGTGAGGAGGGATTTTGTAGAAGGGTGGAGGAGGAATTCAAACCGTTCATCGGCATGGAGTTCGAAGATGTTGAGGAAGCTGTATCGTTTTACAAGGTTTATGCGCTTGCTTGCGGATTTGATGTCCGGCGTTACACGACGAAGAAGTGGCGCGACGGGACAATAAAGTCGAAGCTGCTGGTGTGCAATAGGGAGGGTTTTCCTTACAAGGCCGTTGTAAGGACAGACGACATAGTCGGATCGCAGGAAAGGAAACGAAACATTAAGAGGATTGGTTGCAAAGCTAGGGTTAGGTTAGTTTCAAGAAAAGGTATTTTGATGATTGACCGCTTCCAAGAGGGACACAATCATGAACTAGTTTCAATACAGGACAGAGAGTTTCAAAAGTTATCAAAAAACATATCGAAATATCACAAGGCAATGATCGTATCTAATTCAAGGGTGAGTTGCATTTATATATTATAGCATTTTGATTGTAATGTTTCGTAGTCATTTGCAGGACACATTGATTTGTTGTTATATCAGACATTGAAGGCTTAGAATTGACATTTATGGTAAAACGTCCTTTTTTTGTGTTTTCATTGCAGCTAAAAATAGGAGCAACAAAGACTTACAGGATGTGTAAGGAGCATGTGAATGGGTTCGAGAATATTGGAGCTAGCTTAAACGACTTCAAAAATTTTCAAAGAGATGTAAAGTGTTTCATACATGAAAGGGATGGGCAGCTTTTCATTGATCATTTTAAAAGCATGGCCGAGACGCGGCCCGGCTTCTACTTTGATTATGAAGTTGACGAAGATAATAGCCTTTGTCGGGCTATTTGGGCAGACAGTGTTGCCAGGACAAATTACGAGGTATTTGGCGATGCAGTTTCATACGACCCCACCTACGCAACAAACCAATACTCTATGATTTTCACACCCTTCACAGGTGTGGACAATCATAAGAGATCCGTCACTTTTTGTGGCGCACTTATGGCAAATGAGAATTTTGAGTCTTTTAATTGGGTGTTCAAACGGTTTCTCATTGCAATGGGAGGTAAGGAACCAGAGTACTTAATTACCGATCAAGACCCGGGTATTATTAAATCATTCCCACTGGTTTTCAAGACAGCGAGGCACCGTTTTTGTATGTGGCATATTATGAATAAGGTAAATTCATTTGTTAATCTTTATTATTATTTTGTGTATGTTGTAGTTTTGCAATATTTTTCTTTTTACTTTAAGCATGTATATTGTAACTCTAAGTAGTTTTTATGAAACTCTAACACCAACTAAGAGTGTGTTGTTGACTGCTGTTGAGTCGTGTATACTGTAACTCTAACTAGTTTTTATGGAACTCTAATTACAATTTATGAAACTTTAGTCCATGTATTCTGTAACTCTATTTATTATTTATGAAACTGTTTTTGTGTGTGACATATTATGAATAAGGTACCCAGCAAGTTTGGGACCGCGAGGAAGGACTACCCTGATTTCTTGAAGAAATTAAATAGTATCGTTTGGGACGAAGAACTAGAGAATTCCGGCTTTGACAGTAAATGGGTAGAAATCATGGAGGAACACGGAGTTGG
>JAIUZE010035824.1:0-16322 GCA_022085475.1 Heliosperma pusillum | reverse complement strand
GTTCGGGTGTGAGCTAGCGGGCGTTGTCCCTGGAAGTTTCACCGCTAGACGATTTTAGCTAGTTTTGCTAAACACTTGTTCTTTGCTAACATTTTGAGAGACCCCGTCTCTTTGTTATATTCCGCACTTAGTTGTAATATTTTGACACTCCTTGTATTATATATCTTGCATGTATACAAGTTTTTAAAATACCGTATTTCCGCATAATATTTCACATGCTTGTATGTTTTATATTTCCGCATTCGCGAGGGTTGTCACACATAGGGCTATGAAATTGTTTATATGATTTTCGTAAATATTGAATTTGTATAATTTAAAAAAAAAAAAAATTCCATTCGGCAAAAACATTTTTATGCCGTGTGTTTTTATTTTTTTTGGGTGTTCCATTTTGATTCAAATATTGTTATTTTAAAAGGTTGAGATAATAATATATGAATTTGTAGATGTTTTGATTTAATAATGATTGAATTAAAACATCAATGGAATTTGATATGAATGTTAATGAACATCCTTTTGCTTTATATTTTCGGTATAAAATGATCTAGATATTCATGTTAAAAGATTAATTTGAATCATCTAGTTTGTATCAATGTTTAATATCGATTAGATATTGTTTGTTTGTACCGATCTAGTTAATATAAGCATGATTGAATTAAAACCGTTTAATCTGATTATTTTTTATTTACTGCCCGTGTACTGTTCATGTACTGTTCACAGTTAAAAAAAAAAAAAAATTTGTTTTTTTTTTACAGCAGCGGTTTTAAAAAAAAAGGGGTTCTTTTGGTTTTTTTTTTGTATAAACCGTAAGAGAGAAAAAAAAAAAATTTTGGTACCTGCTACTATTCATACGTAAACAGTAATTATAAAAATTTTTTTTTTTTTTTTTTTTTGCTTATACCATTTTTTGTTTTGTACATTATAAAGATAATGTATGATTGTTTTTGTGAAAAAGTTCACAAAACCTTTTGATACCATGTTATTTTAAAAAGGTTTAAAATAATGTTGTTGTAATTCATATTGATTATGAATTTATTGGATTTTGATTGAAATTTCGTGATGAATTACGGAATCGTCACATGATTTAATGGTGGTTTGGATAATTAATCAACATAATTTATGCATTATGTTTTATATGATTAATTTTTAGTTGATGCTTTTATTATGTTGAATGTTGTTTGAATGGTTTAATTTTAAGCATTTTTGTACAATCAGTTGTAATTTACTAGTGTGGCCTTAGTAGATTATGTTTTCGTAATGATGGAAACATAGTCTTGGTTGTATTTTGAGATCTCGTATCTCCCCTTTGTAATTTTAATTTTTGGAATCATTTTGAATTAGAATGTAAATAGGTTTACATTTGTATTTTTTAAAATGTATTTTGAGAAGATTCAAGATGGAGATCGGATGGCTCACTCCCGCTATATGAACCAAGGTGGAACATCAAGTCAAGCTTCTCGGGTCCATAAGGATGGATTCCAAACTTGTATTTTGTTCATTTTGGTAGTTAGGCCACACTAGGTGTTTTATTTTGCGTTTTATTGTTCCATTCTCGTTGCTTTATTCACATGATAGATAATTGCATCATATTCCGCCTAAACCAAACCACCTAAAAATGCATGAAAAATGATTCATACAGTTTGAATATTTTAATCATGGACATACAGATGTCACTCGCTTTTAGGGCCATCACCTTAGTTAAATTATTCTCGAGTTGCTAGACATTCGTTCACTTAAAATGAATTTAAGTTAAGATGATGGGACCTTCCCCTATAAATAAAATTGAGACTAGTCTTTATAGGGAAAACTACTATGAGCCCCTTCTTCGTCGGAAGTCATAATATGACCCCTTCTACGTGGGGTAAGTAGTGAGTGTTGACCTATTTTATCTCAACATTATAGTACGAGTAATATCTCGTGATTATGATGGACTAAAGATAGAATTTACAGAAATTTATCGACCAGGAACTCTAAAAGTAGAATTAGCCAAGAGGTTGGCTTATCAATTTACAGAAATTGAGTCTTGGGATCATTTATATAATTCTTGAGAGAGGTCAATTGTATAAATGCACGAGTTATCGCATTAAACAGTTTTTCATTAGACTCAAAATTAAAACGATGAATACTTATCATATTTATTTTCTTTTTCACAGTTTTTGAATTCGTTATATACAGATATAACTGCTAATAACAAATGGCTGGCCATACTGATGACCCAATGCGAAGTGCCACGCTCGGACGTGAGTCCTGGCTTAAGATTTTCATGGACACTATGAATGAGTCAACGCGACTGAAGAATAACGGGTCCAACTTTGTGGAATGGGTGGCGGCATTACGGAATGCTGCCATTGCTGACGGTAAGCTCAAGTACTTGACTGAGCCACTACCGCCCAACCCAGGCCCCAATGCAGGAGCCAATGAATCACTTGCTTATAGTGATTTCATGATGGAGGCGGGTGCGATAAAGAACGTACTCATCTTTTCAATGTAATCAAATTTGCAAAGGCGATTCATTGCCCATGGTGCGAATAAGATTTTCACCACGCTCTCTAACGAGTTCTCGAAAGCTCCGAGGATCGTTAGCTATGAGCATACATGTCGCTTCTTTGAGGCGAAACTCCAGAAGGGCCAAGCGGTTAGCCCACACATTCTGGATATGATTGAGAATGTCGAGAAACTGGAGGCACTTGGTTGCAAAATCGATGAGAAGATCGTCATTGACCGCGTTCTCCATTCACTTCATGATGGTTTTGCCCTTTTCAGGGCAAATTACTATATGAATGATATGAAGAAGAGTCTTCATCAGCTCCACTCACTTCTCGTCCAGACCGAGAGTGATCTGAAATTGAGTAGGAGTCTGAAACAGGACGTTCTCATGATAGCAAACAAGGGCAAAGGTAAGGGCAAGGCTAAGGCCAACTTAGCTGTAGGAAAGCTGATAAGTGATATTTTATACTGATTTATCCCCCGTTTTAGCTCGATTTCTATACGATTTATGCACTTTGTTAAGTGATTAACGAGCTAATATTGCTATTCTAGTTGTTTTGCGTGTTTTGACTCGTTTTATAGGAAATGAAGCAGTTTTGCTATATTTTCCTACTTTATGAAGCAAAGACACTAGGATACGAGTTTTCAAGGAATTGATGATAGCCATTTTACGATTTGATTACGATTCCGCTACATCCTTCCTCGAATGGACTCAATTTGGATTTTGGCTTTCAACTTTAAAAGGAAACCTCAACCCAAGTCAAGAGAAAGATCAACCCAAGCCCAATTCCGTAGTGCATTGACCAAGACCAAGGCATAGGATTCCGTGCCTAAGATGAAAAGACGGAAAATCAATATTACACAAAAACCCGATCGGATTGCCCAATACCCGATCGGGTATTTCTGCAAGAGAACGTTACTTGGCTCTTCTTCAATCCGATCTTAAATGAGTACATTAATGCTTTGACTAGGGTACGAATTTGGACGAGGGATCAGCAGCCATGCAGCCTTATAAAAGCCAATGATCATCACACACAATAAGCATCCAATTATCTATTATCATCTTATTTTCATATAATCTACTATCATCTTTACATATCTTTTAGCACACTTTCTTACAAGTTTTTATAGTTTATTTCTTAGTATTTCTCTAGTGTTTTCATAGCTTTTGTTATTGGATATTTGTTCTTACTTTCGTTCTTATATACTAATATTCCAACTCGGTAATTCTCTAATCTTGATTTACTTTTGCAACTCTAATCATCATGAATTATAATCTCACTAGTATCATTTTCATAATATTGTTGTTGTTAGGAAATCAAACTAAAATTAATCTAGTAAAAACCAAAATATTATTTAGCATGTCACATTATAATTTACCTAATCATATAATCCTAAAAATTGTTATTAGAATCATTGTTAATATAATCACCATAATCACTTTAGTATTTATATTTCATAGTCTAATTTCATACATCTTTTTCTTATTAATCTAGTTAATCACATAATCATATAAATTAGATTAATTCTAATATTGTAAAATTATCATTGTGTAAATAAAATAAATAGAGTTGTAGTATTGAAATGATTTACGAGTTAAATGAATTAAAAGAAGAGTAGTTACCAATTGAACAATCTAAATTGTTTCTTCCTTTGGTCGTGTCAAATTCTATAACTATGTTTAGTGGCCATAAACAATTGTTTGTATTAGTCATTTCTATCTTTATAACGAGAGTTGGGATAAGAATTAGGACTATCAATAGGGGTTTAGTGACTTAACCATGCTGAAAGGACGTTAGGACCCACTAAAAGGTCGGTACGAATCCGAAAGGAATATACCGCTACAAGGCCTAGACAATCATAGTAATTCTAATATTGGTATCTATGAGACTCTTAATTAGTTTTACATGTATTTCTCTTTCACTATATCAACTTGATTAGTTCGTTTACTTTACTGTTTTAGATAGTTTACATTATTGTTATCTAGTTAGTTTACTTTATCGTCTTTCCATTTCCGTTCTTAGATAGTTTACTTTATTATTATTATCTAGTTTATTAGTTTAGTTAGTTAGGTTTTCAATATTGTCATTTAAATATCGTCTTTAGATAGAATTTAGTTGTTATTGTTCGGATCAGAGGGTTTCCCCGATCGGGTACGTGACAACCCGATCGGGTATGTCTTCTGTTCTGAGTTTTTTTATTTGCACTTTACATATTTGTCATTTACATATCGTCATTTATATACTTGTCATTTTATTTTATGTTAATAGTTTAGACAACCATCTCAAGTGACTCGAATCTAAATGAAAACCAATCCATAGCAATTCATAAGTAACACGTACTCCCTGAGGATCGACACCCTACTTCCCTAATTACATTCCTTATGTTGTTAGCCTAAGTGCGGGTAATTATTTTTGTTTCGGGACCGCGACAGAACCGATCAAATTTTGGCGCCGTTGCCGGGGAGCACGGTTTTGTTTATCTATGTATTGTTGGTTTTTTTTTATCAATTCTACCATTTTTTAGGTGCAACCGTACCTAATTCATTTCTAACTTTCTCTTTTGTGTTTTTCTTGTAGGTAGACAAAAATGGTGCTAACTAGAGAAGATCCAAGGTACCGGGTTTTTGAGCTCGCCAGTGGGATCCTAAGGGTCCATTTGACTTTGATTGCTCTCATAGAGGGTAATCAATTTAGTGGAAAACCAAACGAAAACCCGTCACAACATCTTCAAACCTTTTGCGAACTTTGTCAAAACATTGTGAGGGAGGGAATCACCCAAAACAAAATTAGAGAAACCCTTTTTCCTTTATCACTAAAGGGAGAAGCTAAGTGGTGGTTCACCCGTCGTTTAAAGGAAGCCACAAGGCCTATGCAGTGGGAAGAGATTGTCATCGCTTTTCACCGTAGGTTTAGAACCAATTTGTCAAACCTATCAACTAAATCACAAAACGAAAGCGGGGAAGGTTCACAAACCAATGGGGGAGAGCGAAAGAAGAGTCGAGTGGAAACTTCAATTGATGTTGATACTACCATTTCCTTAGCTTGTCCCAGTCAATCCAACGAAACCACCCCAAAAAGTACCTTATATCGCCCAAACGTTTTCAACCCATTTACCTCAATAACAACACCATGTGAACTTTGTGGTGGGATAGGGCATGTACCTCAACGATGTGGGAACAAACTCACACCCTTAAACCCTTTTCGCCCACAAGTTCATCAAGCCCAATTTACTCATACACCACAATGCCCACCTTTTCAAAATGGTCTAATAGATGTCAAGTTAAGGGAGATAACCAAAACCCAACATAACATGAGCTCTTACTTCCTTTCTAGCCTAAACTCACTCAAATCAGCCATTTTATCTCTCCAAAAGAGAGTATAGGAGTTGACCCCGTCGAGTTCTAGTCATAATACCCAAGGGAGTGAAGTACCATCGATTGTCACAATTGATATGATTAGTGATAAGCCTTGTGATCATCCTCTTGGGAATGAAAAGAGTAAGGAGCCTATCTTTAGGTTACCCCATGAACATTACAACAATCCAACACAAGCCAAACCCACCAAAGTCCCTACACATGAGGAGACATCTCGTCTCGAAGCCTTGATCATGAAATTGATAAAAGCTCAAGGGAAATTGGAGGAAAGAATTGGAGAAGTAACTTTGGCAACAAAAGAAGCTTTTTCAAAATTAGAGGCACGGATTGGCAAGACATCTAGGCAAAGAGAAGCAACCAAGAGCTCCAAGGAACCTACCCTTGAAGAAGGGAAGATTCTCATTCCTTCAAAACTTAAGGACCCAGGTTGTTTCAACGTCTCTTTCACAATGTGTTTTTATAAGGTCAAAGGTGCATTGTGCGATTTAGGAGCCGCTATTAGCGTCATGCCTTTTGATTTCTATCATGACCATTTCCCCATACAAATGAAATTCTCAAGTACTAGTCTTCAACTAGCCGACGGATCTATGCATACTCCCGCAGGAATTGTGGAAGATGTCCCAATACGGATTGGGTACTTCCTCGTTCCCGTCGATTTCTATGTCATATATTCAAAGAAGGAAAAGAATGACTATATTATATTAGGAAGGCCCTTCCTAAACACGGTCGGAGCTTGTATAGATGTGAAAGGGGAAAAGATCACGTTTGAAATAGATGGATCGAGTGCCACCTTTGATAAAAAGGGGAATGTGTTGAGCGTTGGAGATGGTGACCTCGAGGCTTTCAAAGCTGCGGAGGCATGATGAGATTGCCATGGGTGTTGGTAAAAAGGTAAATGTGGAAATTCAAGGACGAATCCAGCTACTAGGAGCTTAACTTCCCTTCATAAGGCTTAAGGAGGGATAACAAATCAAAGTCTAGCATGACTCAAAATGCGCTTGTCGGGAGGCAACCCGTCTTTTTCTTTTCTTTTTCTTTATGCATTTCTTTCTTTTACTTATTAGACAATGATTTTTATTTTGGACTACTTTATTTGGATTCTATTTTTTTGGATTTTGTGTTGTAATAGTTAGAAACATTTTCTTCGTTTTACTTGTTATTATGCATGTTTCGTATATAGTTTTTCGTACTTAGAATCGGAGGACCTATTGAGACAAGAAGGAGCTATCCTTGGCCCAAGTTGTCAAGATCACTAAGGTTAGTAAGTATGTTCAAGGACATAGCCAAAAGGTAAGAGCAAGTGGCAAAGAAAAAAGAAACAAAAACCGGATCAGCGAACTTACCCGATCGGATCCATGCATACCCGATCGGGTATATTGCCTGTTTCGTGTTTTACTCTATTTTCTTCTTTAAAACCCATTTGCTACCCTTTGCTTGCTGCCTTATACCCGTGTTCTTCAACTACAAAGCTCAAAATTCTCTCAAAACCTTCAATTCTTAGTCTATTCTTGCAAAATTTGTTCCTATAGTTCATCAAGGGCAATTTCTAAGCATCAACAAGTAAGTTATTTCTACTTTAGTTACTTCAATCTCTCTATATTTTTCAGAAATCCAACATAAACAAACCCTAACTCAATTTGGGGGTTCTTGATTTTGATTGCAAAACTTGTTTAAATTGGATTTCTAATGATTCTTACATGCTATAGAGTGAATTCTAGTGATTA
Source organism: Heliosperma pusillum (assembly GCA_022085475.1). Lineage (NCBI taxonomy): Eukaryota > Viridiplantae > Streptophyta > Magnoliopsida > Caryophyllales > Caryophyllaceae > Heliosperma > Heliosperma pusillum. The sequence continues at coordinate 8,738 of JAIUZE010035824.1, read as the reverse complement.
ATTAGGATGATTACTTTGATTTGGATGATCATTTGCTAATTAGGATACTCATCTTTGCTATATGCTAACAATTTTTGCTTAAGTGGTAGTATGATGTTTGAATTCATGCTTTATACTATGAGCTTATGATCTTGTCATGTTAAGTTAGCATTGGTACCTTTAGGTAGTAGCCAAATTCATGATTCAAGTATATATTGCTCACCTAATTGACATATTGTTATGCTTAATGTCATCCATTTGTGCTCAAACTATAGCATGACAATGTTTTACTAAGGTCACTATACTTGAATTTGTGCTTAAAGGCTTAGTATTCTTAACACTTATGCTATCTACTTATGTTTATGAATGAAGTGTTTTAATACTAGTTATTTGTAGAAAATGGCACCTACACTAAGGAAATCAAAGAGGGCAAGAACCTCCACTCAAGGAGAGAGTAGTACAGCACAAGAGGAAGATATTGAAACGCTTGATGCTAATGAACAACCCGAAAATCAAGGGAATGCTATGCATGATCCTAGCTTCCCGGATGTAGAGTTTAGCTCACATGAGCAATGGCAAAAATGGTGCGTTCTTAAAAGCAAAGGTATGAGGGCTACCAAGTTCCTCAATGTTTCTTCTTTAAGGCATATGAAACTTCTTGAGCATGTTAAAGTGTTATTTAGGGGTCTAGGTGTGAGTGCTAGCATGAACTTTAGCTATGAGACCTATCCCCAATTAACTCTTGAATTTTTGAGCTCTTTCGAGTTGCATCGGTCTAGAAATAGAAACACTATGCCTCAAGTTCGATTTCGCTTGTTTAATGATGATTATAATATGAACTTAGAGACTTTTGCTAGATATTTTGGTCTCACCACTGAAAACACTGATACCTCACCTTCGGAAGGCTTTGATGTTAGCCTGCTTTGGAGTGCTATTTCGACTTACCCTGTCTCTCGTTGGGACCATGTTCCACACCAACATATCCATCATCCCGCCATTAGAATTTGGCAAAGATTCATGGGATGGACCTTTTTGGGTCGTGCTGAACCTCATTTGGTGAGACGAGTAGAGTTAGAAATGTTAGGAGGATTTTTGAATGTGAATGGTGATGAACCATGGTCTATTAGTGTTCCGTATCATTTTGCTGTTCAGTTGACCAAAGCTATTAATCCCAAGAACACTGCCATTGTCTATGGAGGTCTTATTACTCACCTAGTTATGCGAGTTTGTGGCTTTAACCAAGCCACCACCGACCTTCAGGCATTGACTACACCTCCCACCGAGATGGGAAATGGGTTAGATTATGAATACTTTGTTCAGCTCAACTGGTTTCGTGCTTCTCACCCCCATATGATTTGGAGGATAGCTGGCCGTGATTCGGTCAAGTTGACCACCGAGGTAGAGCAAATTCTATTTCTTCGGCAGCGTCCTCAACTTCAAGATGGTGAGGCTATCTTACCTCGACCCACTTACTACCTTCCTGTTGGGGATATTACCCCCATTGACCCCCCTGTTCAGCTTAGATCCAGCCGCCCTGAGGTTGGATCATCCTCTCAATCGACCCATGCTGCGGGCAATGTGGCCGCCATGTTTGAAGCTTTAACCTTGTCCGTCAATAGAATTCAGTCCGACCAGCAGCTTGCTTTGAACCCCATATATGACCACTTTGCTAGGCAAGGTGTGATTAGACCCGAGGGCCCCCACCCGTCTTTTTATACTTGGCCCGAAGGGAGGTATGGTGCTGCTTATGGTGCAGGTTTGCCTCGAACTGGACCTGATTATTGTGGAACCGATTATGGCGTCGAGAGGTTTGGAGGGTATGGAGGTGATTTTCCTGATCACCAAGTGGAGGAGTATCAGACCTTTGGAGCCAGCAACCCAACCGGGATCTTTCCTTCTCGTGGTAGTTATCATTCTGCAGATGATACCCACTATGCAGATGCTTCTGGATCTGCACCAGAGCCACCTCCTTCTGAGAGGAGAGGCCGTAGCTGGTGGTCTTTCGGATGAGATGATGAGCTCCCCTTGTTCATATTAGCTTGGGGGAGGCTAGCCATTTTGTAAGAATTTTATTTCTTTCCCTTATTTTTCGCATTTTTGGTTTTCTTTTTTAGCCCTTTTCCCATTAGAATTTCACATCGTTTTTCTGTTCCATGTGCTATCAACCGTCTTTCGGTTTGTTTCTATTATAATTGCCTGCACATTGAGGACAATGTGAAGTTTTAGCTTGGGGGAGGATTTGCATTTAGGAACTGCATTTAGGTTTGTATTTAGATTTTTAGTTTTCTTTTTAGTTTCTTTTCTTTTAATTTTCTTAGTTTCTTCTTAGTTTTTATAAAAAAAAAATAAAAAATCGAAAAACTCAAAACACAAAAAGAAAAGATCATTTCCATCTTACATTTCTCATTTTATAGTTTTTATAAGCTGATGTTTCGTTTTATTATGAGGAATTATGCATTCATAGGGATGTCTTGTACACAGTAGGTAGGAAATTGCATTTGGACTTAATTAAGCTTGATCTTGACTTTGGCAAGCTACTCATATTGTAAGGTAGAGCCTTCAGTGGTCGGTACATCTGAACCCGATCCCAGTTTAGGAGTGAGTAGTTTCTCCTTATAGTCTGTGTTACATCAAAACGCATAAGTATGGTTTTTATTCCATTTTCTATAAGTATTACTATCATGATCTACATTTTGAAGCACTTCAATCTCTTATTCACATTTCGCAAAAACATCCTTCTTTCTCTAGCTACATTATAATTTTGCCTACCCTTGTTGAGCTAGTAACCAACTATATGTGTAGGGGTGTTCTGTTTTCTTGCGATGTTCTTATAATGCCACCGTCTGGTGTGAACATGTCTCGGGATTGCTGATTCCCGGGTTTTGATGTGAAAGAGAAAAAGAAAAAAAAAGAGCTTTGAAAGAATGATGAAAAATGAAAAATGAAATTGAAAGCTCAAAAGAAAAAAAAAAAAAAGAAAAGAAAAGAGGATAAACGCTTCCATGAAATGAAAAGAAAGAAAATTATGGGAAGTCGTAATTTAGTTTGTCATGTTTAATAAGCCAATATGCTGCTTTTGGCTTTGACTTTTGTTGATGGGAATTGGTATAATTTGGATTGAGTATCCACTACGCATTTGGTTATTACTAGCTTGACTTTAAGCTCCACATGACCAAAATCATTTGTCCACTTTCTTACCCAAATTTCCCAAGCCTCTTCTTTACTTTACTAGTGCTTCTTACATTATAATTTGATCATGATTAGTTTTACTTAATGGTTTTGGATTGTCTACCATACTAGACTGCGGGCACATTCTTATAAGTTGTAGATAGGTGAGTGTCACTTCAAGTTTGAACCAATATTTCCCATTTTACAAAAAAATTGAGTGACGAGTGTACCGTGAGAGTCCATTGTCAAAAAGATCATGCAAGAGCTGAAAAGGTCCAAAGAATATTTTCTATGCTGCGCCGTTATGTAAATCTCAACCATGATTCGCATTTTCCTTCGCCCTTGTTGTAACGGGTTTATGATTCATCTACTTATTAAGAGCGTACTTTTTGAGATTTGTATGATAGATTGATCATTGTTAGCTACCCTTGTCCTAGTTATGATTGTTATGATTGCTTGAGGACAAGCAAGGGTTTAGCTTGGGGGAGTTTGATAAGTGATATTTTGTACTGATTTATCCCTCGTTTTAGCTCGATTTCTATACGATTTATGCACTTTGTTAAGTGATTAACGAGCTAATATTGCTATTCTAGTTGTTTTGCGTGTTTTGACTCGTTTTATAGGAAATGAAGCGGTTTTGCTATATTTTCCTACTTTATGGAGCAAAGACACTAGGATACGAGTTTTCAAGGAATTGATGATAGCCAGTTACGATTTGATTACGATTCCGCTACATCTTTCCTCGAATGGACTCAATTTGGATTTTGGCTTTGAACTTTAAAAGGAAACCTCAACCCAAGTCAAGAGAAAGATCAGCCCAAGCCCAATTCCGTAGTGCATTGACCAAGACCAAGGCATAGGATTCCGTGCCTAAGATGAAAAGACGGAAAATCCATATTACACAAAAACCCGATCGGATTGCCCAATACCCGATCGGGTATTTCTGCAAGAGAACGTTACTTGGCTCTTCTTCAATCCGAGCTTAAATGAGTACATTAATGCTTTGACTAGGGTACGAATTTGGACGAGGGATCAGCAGCCATGCAGCCTTATAAAAGCCAATGATCATCACACACAATAAGCATCCAATTATCTATTATCATCTTACTTTCATATAATCTACTATCATCTTTACATATCTTTTAGCACACTTTCTTACAAGTTTTTATAGTTTATTTCTTAGTATTTCTCTAGTGTTTTCATAGCTTTTGTTATTGGATATTTGTTCTTACTTTCGTTCTTATATACTCATATTCCAACTCGGTAATTCTCTAATCTTGATTTACTTATGCAACTTTAATCATCATGAATTATAATCTCACTAGTATCATTTTCATAATATTGTTGTTGTTAGGAAATCAAACTAAAATTAATCTAGTAAAAACCAAAATATTATTTAGCATGTCACATTATAATTTACCTAATCATATAATCCTAAAAATTGTTATTAGAATCATTGTTAATATAATCACCATAATCACTTTAGTATTTATATTTCATAGTCTAATTTCATACATCTTTTTCTTATTAATCTACTTAATCACATAATCATATAAATTAGATTAATTCTAATATTGTAAAATTATCATTGTGTAAATAAAATAAATAGAGTTGTAGTATTGAAATGATTTACGAGTTAAATGAATTAAAAGAAGAGTAGTTACCAATTGAACCATCTAAATTGTTTCTTCCTTTGGTCGTGTCAAATTCTATAACTATGTTTAGTGGCCATAAACAATTGTTTGTATTAGTCATTTCTATCTTTATAACGAGAGTTGGGATAGGAATTAGGACTATCAATAGGGGTTTAGTGACTTAACCATGCTGAAAGGACGTTAGGACCCACTAAAAGGTCGGTACGAATCCGAAAGGAATATACCGCTACAAGGCCTAGACAATCATAGTAATTCTAATATTGGTATCTATGAGACTCTTAATTAGTTTTACATGTATTTCTCTTTCACTATATCAACTTGATTAGTTAGTTTACTTTACCGTTTTAGATAGTTTACATTATTGTTATCTAGTTAGTTTACTTTATCGTCTTTCCATTTCCGTTCTTAGATAGTTTACTTTATTATTATTATCTAGTTTATTAGTTTAGTTAGTTAGGTTTTCAATATTGTCATTTAAATATCGTCTTTAGATAGAATTTAGTTGTTATTGTTCGGATCAGAGGGTTTCCCCGATCGGGTACGTGACAACCCGATCGGGTATGTCTTCTGTTCTGAGTTTTTTTATTTGCAATTTACATATTTGTCATTTACATATCGTCATTTATATACTTGTCATTTTATTTTATGTTAATAGTTTAGACAACCATCTCAAGTGACTCGAATCTAAATGAAAACCAATCCATAGCAATTCATAAGTAACACGTACTCCTTGAGGATCGACACCCTACTTACCTAATTACATTCCTTATGCTGTTAGCCTAAGTGCGGGTAATTATTTTTGTTTCGGGACCGCGGCAGAACCGATCAGAAGCCAAAATTCAAAAAGCCAGGGCAAGGCAAGAGTGGGCCTGGTGAGACTAGGGGTAACTCACAAGGCAAGACAAAGAGCGATGAAGGTAACGTGGAGTGCCACCATTGCCACAAGCTTGGGCATTGGAGGAGGAACTGCCCCGTGTACTGTGAGGACATAAAAGCAGGCCGCGTCTCTCCTGTTGGTATGTCTTCTTCTTTTATTCACATGATTGAGATTAACCATGCAAGTTTCGGAACTTGGGTATTAGATACTGGTTGTGGTTCTCATCTGTGTAATCATTTGCAGGGCCTAAGAAACATCACAACTCTCGCAAGGGGTGATGTGGACCTGCGAGTGCGGGATGGAGCAAGAGTAGCTGCCGTTTCAGTGGGAACATATGTAATCCAACTCCCGAGTGGATTTGAGTTATTTCTGAATAACTGTTACTATGTACCCAGTTTATCTAAAAACATTATTTCTGTTTCCGTACTTGATAAGGACGGTTTTTTGTTTGTAATAAAGGATAATAGCTGTATTTTCTCTTTAAACGAAATGATTTATGGTAAAGCAGTTTCCATGAATGGGATTTATGTTTTAGATCAAACCACAGATATAATGCATGTGAGTAGTAAGAAAGCAAAGGTTGGTGACAAAGATCAAACATATCTATGGCATTGCCGTATGGGACACATAAATGAAAAACGCGTGAAGAAGCTCATTGACAATGGGACTATCTCCCCATTTGACTATGAATCTTTTGGCACGTGTGAATCATGTCTCATAGGCAAAATGACTCGAATTTCCTTCAAAGGTGTTGGAATGCGCGCTGCTGACCTATTAGGACTCATACATACTGATGTGTGTGGACCTATGTCAATCAACGCTAGAGATGGCTATAGATATTTTATCACTTTCACGGACGATTTGAGTAGATATGGATATGTCTACTTAATGAAGCATAAAAGTGAGTCCTTTGACAAGTTCAAGGAATTCCAGAATAAGGTTGAAAACCAACTGGATAGAAAGATTAAAGCACTACGTTCAGATCGTGGTGGCGAATATCTTTCGAATGAGTTTGATAAACACCTCAAAGACTGTGGTGTAGTACTACAGTTAACTCCACCTGGAACACCACAATTGAATGGTGTGTCCGAACGGAGAAATAGAACATTACTTGATATGGTTCGATCCATGATGAGTCACACGGTTGTACCTGACTCATTGTGGGGTTATGCTCTTTTGTCAGCTGCTTTAATACTTAACCGAAGTCCGTCTAAAGCTGTAGACAAGACTCCATATGAATTATGGAAGGGAACGGTCTCTAACATGTCCTTTATTTGGGTTTGGGGCTGCGAGGCTTATGTCAAGTGGAGACCTGACGATAAGCTCGGCCCACGATCGGTCAAGACATACTTTATTGGTTATCCAAAAGGGATGTTTGGTCATTACTTTTACTCGCCTACAGAACATCGAGTTTTTGTTGCGGCTAGTGCGACGTTCTTAGAGAAAGAGTTTCTCGAGAATAGGGAACAAGTAATGGAAACCTGCGATCTATCGGAAGATCAAGAAGAACAACCGAGAAAACCAATGGAGCGAAACTGTCCTTCATCATCGGCTGCGGAATATTCCTTGGAACCTAGGAGGTCGGGTAGGATAGACACTCTATTCTCAGACAGATACATTGGTATGGTCGAGGAGAATGAGAGAGATGACGTTTAACCTAGAGAGTAAGAACCCGCTACCTAGAAGGAGCCATGGACCTGTCCGACTCTAGCTATGCGCTGCGCAATGCAGCCGAGATGGACTCGATGTATGAGAATGAAGTATGGGATATGGTTGACTTACTCGATAAGGTTCGGCCTCTTCAGTGCAAATGGCTTTACAAAAGAAAGCATTCTGTAGAAGGACAACCAGATACCTACAAGGCACGACTAGTGGCAAAGGGTTTCACTCAAGTGCAAGGATTGCACTATGATGAAATTTTTGCACCCGTAGTTATGCTGCGTTCCATTCGGATAATCTTAGCGATTGCCGCTTTTCATGATTATGAAATTTGGTAGATGGATGTGAAAACCGCCTTCTTAAACGGTTATTTGGAGGAGGAGTTGTACATGGTACAACCCGAAGGTTTCATTGATCCTAAAAATCCTAAGAAGGTATGCAAGCTTAAGCGTTCCATCTATGGACTTAAGCAGGCTTCTTGGAGTTGGAATCATCCTTTCGACCAGGTGACAAAAGAGAATGGATTTACTCGATCGGTCGAGGAACCATGCTTATATATCAAGTCGAGTGGAGCAAGATTGTCTTCCTAATATTGTATGTTGACGACATACTCTTGATTGGGAATGACATACCTCTCTTAACTTCGGTAAAAGTTTGGTTAAAGAACCATTTCAAGATGAAAGATCTGGGCGAGGCACAAAGAATTTTGGGGATTCGTATCTACAGAGATAGATCACGCCGGTTGTTATCCCTCAGTCAAAAATCTTATATAGATAAGATGCTTGAGAGGTTCAACATGACCAACTCCAAGAAGGGGAACCTTCCAAGGATTTCTGGGATGCAATTGAGTAAAGCTCAGGCACCAAAGACATCGGAAGAGGTCGAGCGCATGAGTCGGGTTCCTTATGCATCAGCTATAGGATCGATCATGTATGCCATGATATGCACACGTCCAGACGTGGCATATGCATTGAGTATGACGAGTCGGTACCAAGGCAATCTAGGTGAAACACACTGGATGGCTGTTAAGAATATCCTTAAGTACCTACGGAGGACTAAGGATTGGGTATTGACTTATGGAGGTGACACTGAGCTATGCGCAATCGGTTACGCAGATGCTAGCTTCCAAACCGATCGAGATGACTCGAAATCTCAGTCTGGATTCGTTTTTACTCTTAATGGCGCTGCGGTCAGATGGAAAAGCTCAAAACAAAGTGTTATAGCAGATTCTACGACTGAGTCCGAGTACTATGCTGCTTCAGAGGCTGCGAAGGAAGCTATATGGATGCGTCAATTCTTACAAGGACTAACTGTAGTTCCTAGTTTGGATGACCCGATCAACACTATGTCGATAATAGTGGTTGCCATCTTCACAGGCTAAGGAGCCTAAGTCCCAGCAA
>JAIUZE010035823.1:0-16029 GCA_022085475.1 Heliosperma pusillum | reverse complement strand
GAGAACCCGGAGTTACTCCCCACTGACTGTGGCGTTCATGTTTTCATGGATGAACAGGTTGCTTGCATGGATGGCTTTTTGCTTGTGGTATTTTGGGTTCGGGTGTGAGCTAGCGGGCGTTGTCCCTGGATGAAACACCTCTAGACGTTTATTAGCTAGTTGCTAATCACTTTGATATTGATAACATTTTGAGAAACTTCGTCTCTTTGTAGTATATTCTATTTTGTTTGTAATTATTTGACATTCCTCGTATTTCTATCTTGCATGTAAAAAGTTTCAAAAACATCGTATTTTCCGCTATATAAATCACATGCTTGTTATGTTTTATTTCCGCATTCGCGAGGGTTGTCACACTTTCTACATAGTCGGAGAAAATACTCAACATGCACCGCACCGTTGAAAAGTTCCCGGTGCATTACATAAACCAAAGGGCATATGGCGATAGGCAAATGTACCGAATGGGCACGTGAATGTGGTCTTGACTTGGTCTTTGGGTGCGATTGGGATTTGAAAATACCCCGAGTAACCGTCAAGGAAACAATAGAAAGCTTTTCCCGCTAGTCTTTCTAACATTTGATCAATAAATGGTAGCGGGAAATGGTCTTTCAATGTAACCGCATTCAAGCGGCGGTAGTCAAGACACACCCTCCAACCGGTTTGTGGTCGGGTGGAGACCAAGTGTCCTTGTGCATTCTTGACTACCGTCACTCCTCCCTTTTTGGGTACGACTTGAGTTGGGCTAACCCAACGAGAGTCGGAAATAGGGAAAATGATACCCATTTGCAATAGGTTAATTACCTCTTCTTGCACTACCTCCGCCATGGGTGGATTGAGCCTCCTTTGGGGTTGTCGGACCGGTTTGGCATCCACTTCAAGTCGTATCTTGTGCATGCAAGTCACCGGGCTTATCCCTTTTAGGTCCGCTATGCTCCACCCAGATGTTTCCTTATGCTTTTCAAGTAGTGATACCAATTTGCCTTCTTGGTCCTCGGTGAGTGTGCTTGAAATGATAAGTGGTAGGGTGTTCTTGTCCCCTAGAAAGATGTACTTCAAATGGCTTGGGAGGGTCTTCAACTCGACCTTCGGGGGTTGGATAATGGAAGGGAGGGGCTTGTGGAGTGGAATACTTAAAGCAAATAACTCGGACAGGTTTGCCAGAGCAGGACGCTGGCAGCGTCGTGGGACGCTGGCAGCGTCGTCCACTGCCTTGCCCTGTTTTCAGCATGTCGATGATATTGAGTTCCTCATATGTCTCTAGGGGCTCTTCCTTTTCCAAGTCTTCAAGACAATCTTGCACATCAACGGCCAACAACAAACGCAAATCTTCCTCTTCCACGTTGTTAGTTAAAGCTACCTCGAGTGGGTCTCTATCACAAAATTTATACATTTGATTCACTAATGGTTCAAAGATATCCAAGAAGAAACAAGATTGATGGTCACTCGGGTGTCGCATGGAGTCATATATATTGTAAGTTAATCTTTTCCCTTCAAACTCCATCGTCAAACACCCATTTGAAACATCGATCTTGGTATTTGAAGTTTTCATAAACGGCCTACCAAGAAGGAGAGGGGTGGCACTAGAGCTAGATTCCATATCTAAGACGTAGAAATCCGCCGGGAAGACAAGATTATCGACTTCCACTAGCACATCCTCTACCATGCCCTTGGGATAAACACTAGACCTATCGGCTAATTGAATAACCACCCCGGTCTTAGACAAGGGTCCTAAGCCTAGGGTCTCATAGATAGATAGGGGCATGATGTTTATAGAAGCTCCAAGGTCTAGCATGGCACGTTTAAAACTTTTTCCTCCAATAGTGCAAGGGATAGTGAACATGCCCGGGTCCCCACATTTCTTCGGTAAATTTTGCTTGAAAATTGCCGACACATGTTCACTCACCCTAACCTTATGGGTTCCCTTATTAGGATTTCTCCTAGATGTACAAAGTTCTTTCAAGAACTTTGCATACCTAGGGACACTATTCAACAAGTTAAGAAGAGGAATGTTTACCTCACATTTCTGGAAAGTCTCATACAAGTCACTCTCCTTGGCATACTTCCTTGTGCTTATCAAAGCACTAGGAAATGGGACTTCCGGTATGTATTCCTCCACTTCATCATCTTCAATAGTGTCTTTGCCCTTCCTTGAAGTGTCTCCCTTGGAGTCCTTGCTTGTGGGTGCCCCTTTTTCATTCTTCGATAGCTCTTCATGACCAACCACCAATTCTCCTTGGTCTTCAATTTCCAAGGTTTCCATCTCAAGATTCTTAATCTTTTCCTTGCCTTTTCCAAGGGGGTTTACTTCCAACTCTTTGCCTCCCCTCAAGGTCATGGCACTATCATTTTCCCTAGGTGGGGGAATGGTTTGAGATGGGAATCTTGTGGAGCTTGAGTCTTGGGATTTTGACATATTTGAGGCCATTTGGGATAGTTGGGTTTCCAAGTTGCTCACCCTATGGTTGTTAGCCTCCCTATCCTTCCTTGCCTCCTCTCTATCCCTCCTTGCCTCCTCCCTATCTTTCTCTTGATTGGCAAGGAGTGTTTGCAAGATGTCACTCAAGTTCCCTTGAGAAGAAGAATTCCCTTGAATGAGACCTTGGTTTGGTTGTCTTTGAGATTGAGAGTTACTTGGAAAATTTGAGTTGTTGGGTCTTGGGTTGTTGAAATTTCTTTGGGGATTTTGGTGGAAATTAGAGTTTCGGTTTTGGGTGGGATTTTGGGCTCTCAAGTAATTGAATTGACCATTTTCAAAGCTCTTTGACTTGTCTCCTCCCCACCCCAAAAGATCACGGTTTCCCACTTGGTTGTACATTCCTCCACCACTTGGGTTTCTAGAATTGTAATTCCCATACCCCATAGCATTGACGCTCTCCATAGTGGCTCCTTGTTCAATCATGATGTAACATGTATTGGTAGCATGGTCACCTCCACAATATGAACATTCAAGTGGTTTGGGGTGTTGAGAAAATGAGTTGCCCTTGTTAACAACCAAGTTGGACACCATGCTTTTAAGTTCACCCATCTCTTGCATGATTTTGTGAATTTGAGAGGCATAAGGATCTTCCATGGAAGATACATTCCTAGAGCTTCCTCCCCTTTCATTCTTCCTTCCGTAGCTTCTTGTGTTCATTGCCAACTTCTCAATAATATTGTTGACCTCGGCCACATTAAGTGTATCAATTCCACCTCCGGTGGCGGCAATGATCATCCTTTGGTCGTTTTGACACAACCCTTCATTGAAGGCCGTCAACAAATCATCTCCTGACATGCCATGGTATGGGCATCTTGCCACAAGACTTTTGAAGCGCTCCCAATAGTCATAAAGGGTCTCCCCCATGTCGTGCTCAATGGTAGTGATGAGCTTCTTCGAATGGTTGTGTCTAGAATCCGGGTAATATTTTTCAAGAAACTTCTTCTTCAAACCCACCCAAGTGGTAACGGAGTGGGCCGGAAGACAAAAGAGCCATTCCTTTGCGGCATCTTGTAGAGAAAACCGAAATGCCCTTAGCTTGAATTGGTCTTCGGTAACTCCTTGAGGAATAGCACCTTGGCAAATCATGTGGAATTCGGCCAAGTGTCTATTTGGGTCATTCCCCACCATGCCATGGAATATAGGTAAGTTATGGACAAAGAACTCCTTGAGCTCAAAGTTCACATCCCCCATGGGGGGATATGCAATACATAGTGGTTGCTCCTCATAGTTCATTGCCCGGATCTCACCAATTGTTCTATTATCCTCCATATTGGGTGGGTAGAGGATGTCCAATGGAGATGGTATCCTTGGTGGTGACTCAAATACTTGCTCCGCTTGTTCTTGAAAAATATTATTCTCCAACTCCTCTTCACTAGGCTCCCTCCAAAAAGGTCTCCTATAGAGGGGATTTGAAAATAACCAATTGGATATGCTACTTGAGGATGGATCAATATCTTGGTCACCAAGTCCCTCTTGTGACCTAGGCATAAACTTTTAAAAACAACTTAACAACACAAATTTGTAACTTCAACACAAAGTAACCTATAAACAATACAAAAAGAAATATTTGAAAAACAATCTAAACAAAGTATGACACCAACAAGAGTTTCAATTTGATATTTAGCTATATTGCCTTCCCCGGCAACGGCGCCAAATTTGACGAGCTAAAATACGGTGTAGTTAATTCCGCAAATTAACTAGGCCAAATAAAAATTTATAAAACCTTACCTAGACTCAAACCAACCTAAATAAAAGGGTAGTAAGGTTAAGAAAAGGGTCGAACCCAAGGGAAAGCGGTAATGCTAAAATAATCCAATCTAGACTATTGCTAAAAACAAATTAACAAAACTAATTACTCTAATCACAAATTAAGACACTAATTAAATAAAAGCTTAAATTAATTACAAACTATGATATTCACAATGAGAAAACATGTAGATAACATATAGGGAGAAAGTTTTTCATGATAATTGATTATCAAGTCTAAAATTACCAACAAAAACTAAATACTCAAAGATTCAAATATGGAGAAACAACTTAGTGCAATTATCCCAAGTTCCCCACAATTAACAAAGTAAAGACCCTTCCTTTCTTCTCTTCTCTAATTATCTAATACAGGTTCCTAAGAAATTAACCAACATAAATTAAACCATCCATGTTTGGCCCTTTACAACCCAACCAATACTTATTAAATCATAAGCACAATTAAAGATGCAAGCTTTAAGCACAAAACCAAAGAAACATGCTAGAATCATGTAATAAAAACATTAAACCATGTTCTAATCACACAATAACCCAAATTCCACTCAAAAGATTCCATCTTTTAAACCAAAGTTGCAATCTTTCAAGGTTGCTTCAACAAATACCGAGACAAATTGACCAAATTTATCAAGACAAAACAAATAATTAAACAAACAATTGCTCGGATGGTTAGTCTTAACAACAATTCATTCAACAATGGAATTCAAACATAAGAAAATGGAATTAAATAGAGAAGGAAGGTTCAAAAGGTCTTACAATGCTAAAAGGGAAGAACTAGTTCAAATTACACTAAGCAAAGAAGAAATTAGCTACCCATAATCATTGTATTACAACCCATGCTTAAATTCAAACCAATTACAAGAGCCAAAATGAAGAACAAACTAGAGAGAATTTCTAAGGAAAAAAGTGTTTCAATGTTGTATCCTTGGTTTCCTTCTCTCTCTTTAGTTTTCTTCTTATATACCCTTGGTCCGCAAACCTATGGGCCTTGAAAGGTGGGCTTTCAAAAGACAAGACAGAGAAATGAAGAAATGTCGTGCTGAGATTGGACGCTGGCAGCGTCGTGATGACGCTGGCGGCGTCCTGTGCTGCCAAATTTTCCTTTGCCTTTCCTTCTTGACTTTCGTTGACCCTTGGATTTTGGCCCTGCCTCGACTTCCATAGACCCATTGGGTTTAGTCTTCTTGCCTTGATGATTCATTGCTAGCCCACTCTAATTTCCGGGTTTTTGGATCTCGGGTTTCGGGTTTGACTTTCGTTGGCTTCCGGGTTTGACTCTCAAAATTGACTCAAATTACTTAATAACAACTTTATTACAAAAACTAAAGTTAACATAAAACAACGCTAATGACCCGTAAAAAGTAAAACAAAAGACCCTAATAAGTACTACTAGACACAACACAATTTGGTGTTGTCAACGAACCATGGAAATATTATAAATGAAAACATAAGAAAGAAAAGTAAATAGAATTCCAGCGTGTGCCAGCCGGTCAAGGGGACCGGCTGCCGGCTACCCGGCTGGCACCAATGTATCATTTGAAAACAAGTGAAAATGCAGAGTGTCCCATCCGATCAAAGGGACCGGCTGCCGGCTACCCGGCTGGGACCAATATTACTTGAGAAAAACGAAGACTTATTAAGGTGTGTCTCAGCCGGTCGGCTGACCGGCTGCCGGTCGGCCGGCTCAGACATAATTTATGCTCAAATTATTACGTAACATAAATAATATACAGCCACTCCCCAGCCGGTCAGCTGACCGGCTGCCGGTCGGCCGGCTGGGGTCAATTATGCACGAAAATCATCACTTCAACACTTATGAATATTAACCAACTTCAATTATCATCATCAATCATCAATTCTCATTATCAATTATCAACTAACAACAACTATCCTCAACCACACAATTCCTATGATTACTAATCCTATTCTAAATACGATTACTAACATAGAAAACACATTAAAACACGTAATGATATCGAGTAACCCTTCACTGTTACCTTTTTGCGTCTTCAATCCTCGTCGAGGTCCTCCTCTACTAAGTAGTAGTCTCTGTCGAGGTCTTGAAGGTCACCACCTACAATTAGACAACAAAAGATGAATATAATTCACCTTTGAGAAAGACGGATAATTTGAAAAGTGAGAAAGACGGTAATTTTATTACCAAATAAGATAGAGGACGATGAGAGGGAAAGATTAAGACGAACTTTAGTGAATTTGAGCGAGAAATGAAGGAGTAGCGATGATCTTAAGCTTGATCAAGAATGGAGCTTAGGTTTTGGGTGGTTACTTGGTGAGGAAGAAGGAGTGTTGAATGAGGGAGTTTAGGGTTTAAGGGAGTATATAAGGGAGTAAGTGGAAAAATTCATGAGAAAAGCCCATAAACGTCTTAAGACGTAACTTACTCGAAATCTCGCGTAAAGTCCGAAAACGAACTCGGAAATTCTAAATTAGACACGGGAAATTTAATTCTAAACTAAAACTAAATTTCGCTGAAAAGTATCCGTATAATATTTTTATTATAAAAATAGGGTACATTTGCGGGTGTTACAGATTAATAAATGAAAAGTAAGAGAATAAAATTACCGGTACTAAGGAATATAATATCTTGAATAAGAAAGGAAACTCCAAAGTAAACTCAAGGCAAAGCTTGAACTACTACAACAAGAAGTATATAACAAAATTAAAGTAAGATTAAAATTACACTAAAGTAATCTAAGAAATAAAGAGAATATGTTGTTGTATAAGATTGGATTGTCTTGTGATGGATGTGTTGATTTATGCTGCAAAGCCTTCTTTTTATAGGATCTAGAAGACGCGTGCCATCATTGTCGAACTTATGAGCACTAATTTTGAGTTTATAAGACTAAGTGAGGCGTCTAAACGCGTAGAATAAGGCAACCACGATCTGGTTTTGATGTCCCTGATCGGGGACACAGCCCTTTGAGCACACGTTGCTCATTCCTTCGCGTTTTCGTTTTCAATTGCAACCTCATTGGTCTTGGGTCTTCAACTTTGATAGGGCACGTGTATAAGAATCATTTGAGCCTTATTTCGACCTTATAATTGTCTTTGATCATGTCCTCCAGGGATAGGGTTTAGAGATAGGGGTTCTAAACCTCTAAATCTTCGTAGCATGCCATCTTAAGCTCATGTACGCGTCCTTATTAGCTTCTCCTTGCTCATTAATCATTCAAATGTAAGGATTTGACGTCGAAACAACCCAAACTCGCTTCATATCCTAAAAATAGAAGAACGTGGTGAGTAATATGTAGAATAGAAAGAAGTAGAAACACTCACTTACTCCAACTTATGAAAACACGGCTGCAATCAAGTGTGAAACCGGTCTGCATTGACCGTACATACGCATTCAACAAATAAAATGACCAATGACACATGCCAAGGACTTAACGGGTTGTTTAAGGTAAGGTATGGAATGGATTTTTGTTGATACCTTGAATCTACACCTTCCGCCAACCACCCAGTGATGATTGGGCCGCATGTTTGGTATGCAAAACGATTTATGACAGTTCATAAGTTTGTCGTCAAGTGATAGCTCTAACACTTGTGTCTACACCTTGGTCGTCATCTACATGCCGATATGGTCATTTTGACAGTCATTGGAGTTTATTTGGAGTCCGGGTCAAAAACATCTTCATTTTCTATAAACCGTCTTTTAAAACCGCATCTGAACGCCCGAGAATATTCCGGATATTTTAATATTTCAAACCTTATCTTTCTTGGTAAAATATATCCGTATTTTATTTAAAAAAGAATTTGAAATCTACCGCATATCCATAAAGAAACGCGGAAATCTTGTTTTCAAAGTAGAAAACTGCTTGGGAAATAACGCAGCGGGCGCTGCGCCTTTTCCTAAGCTCGTTTTGCCTGTTTCCTGAATTTTTTCAAGATTTATTTCCGTGTTCGAGTTATTCCAAAACTCTTCGGATTTCTCCCTATAAAAAGAGAGGTTCGTGCTCACTTACAAGGCACGCGAGTGTTCCGCTCCTTCTTTCTCTCTCTTTGCATTCTATACCTTGCTCTAAGCATTTTGACATCAACGTGCTTGATCAATCGACCACGTAAGCTCAGATCCTTCTATGTACTCGTCACATTTTGCATAGACCTACTAATTTGACCAACTACACTTAATCAACATAAGTAATCTTTTCGATCCTCTCACGAGGGCACTTTCTTTGCATTCGAGTCGAGTTATCGCTAAAACGCAAAATAGTAAATCTCGTTTCGTGAACATGTAAGTATGAGGCTGTAATAATCCCGTTTATTGTATTTTATTTTGTATTTTATTTCATGTCATGTAAGATTCATGTCAGATGCATGCTCAAAACCTTTATTAGCTTTTTATTATTTCTTATAAATCGTATTTTAATCTAATTAGATATTTTTGAGTCTTGAATTAGATCCCTAAGAATCAATATTAGTGGGTTTTTGTCATCTTTTAGATCAAATAGTTTCTTTAGAGGTTAGATCCATCCATATCAAATCTCTAGGATTCGTCTTCGATATGATTTAGTGTAATTAATTAATTAAATCACTTCAATTCGACTTGTAGATCATTAATAAACAGTAAATACACAAATGAATACTAACTGATTGTGATTATGGCTTCACAGCCAGAACCCAACTCAAGAACAGACGCACAGAGTTCTACGCCACTTCCAGAGGACGCAGCACCCGCTGCGCCTGTTATCAGTAGGATTCTGTCTTTTATCTTCCTTTGTCGCTCCGACGTAGCCTTAATTGCTTAATTTATCGACTATTAATTCTAATATCGCTGTTAATCTGTTCGTTTAGTCTTTATCTTTCTTTTCTTCAAACCTTTCTTTTGGGCATATTTTCGACATAGATCCCGAAATATGTTGTAATCAGTTGTAATTCTTTTATAGTTTTATTTAATCATTGTATTGTATGATTTATTTTCTTTTCACATGCAATTAATTCTAAAATCCTAATTCGACCTAATTGAATGCTAAACTACATGTTCAACCGACATAATCTAAGTTCACATGTTAGTTTTAAACTGTGGATGTTGCATAGCAGGCATTTAACCAATAACATATCAAGTACAGAAGAGTTTCCTAATCATTAGTAGAGGACGCTATTAAGGCGGTCGGGATTAAGTATTCGATTAAAGAACTTCCTAATACGTACCCTCACCCCTTACTCTAGATCTCTGTGAACATCCGTGTTCATTGGCATCCACGAGAGTCATTCTACACATAGAATGCTAAGGGTAACGAGTTCTTAGTGTTCATGTCATTACTTTGTGTCTTGACATGAAGTATTCAAACGGTTCCAACTTCCTACAAAAGTTGGTGGCAACTCCACAAATGCGTATTTCTACGCTTGTCCCTCATTTCTCCATCTGTGGTTCCCCGTGCACCACAGTTTGGACTGGATCGCGAATCCGTGTATCACAGTTTGGCGACTCCGCTGGGGACAATACACTTACGTGTACCCATGGTGAAACTTGAACAAGGTTATGGAATATTATGTATGAGACAATTGTCGGTTTTCATTACTCGACCTTTCTAGGTCGTTTTACTCGGCCTTCCTAGGCCTAACTCAACCCTTTCGATCAATCGTTCTGTCTGGACGGTCCAAATTCTTATCTTGGCCTAAGGACGGATATCGATTGACGTCAACCATACCACGGTGTATACTCATGTTACCACCAAGGGCTTTCACTACTCGAAGAAATGGACTAGGAACCGGCCTTACTCATGTTTGGCGCGGAGCTCTCCACCGACCTTGGGTTTGATTGCTTGGTATGACAACCCACCTTTTAATTCAAAACCATTTTAAATGTACTTAGCATACGGTTATAATGCCTATTTAAAGATGTATAACCCTTACATGATCCCCACTTTGTAAATAAACAATGACAAAAAATTTCAAAATCAAAATCCTTTTTTAAAACTATAAAGCATTTTCAAAGGTAGCCTAAAATAGCACAAAACGAGTCGAAACTCTGTCCAAGTGTCTAGTCAAAATAATTTCTCCACTTCGAGTCAACACTCCTACAACCACACTACGGTTGTCTAGGACAAACATTTCCAAACTAGTCATTTTTCAAAACTCACTTAAACACAGTGGCACACTCCCGCTTTACAAGTCGTGTCTTTTCGAGTAAGTGTGCTAGAATGGTCGATTATGTTCTGATTCGTCGTCGGTCTCTTGCCTCAGCTTCCAAGATGTCAAGAGCTAGTCAAGCAAATATTCGTACACCAAACCAGAATGGTAATAATAAAATCCTAGTCGCGTTCATCTATCTCCAGGCAAGTCAAGACTAAACTTATGCTCGCCTCAATGCATGGAGGATCGAATTGTTGCCATGGAAACTAGACTTCCTCCTCTATACATTCCCCACAGTGTACATGGTGACTTCCACCTTTTGTGGGACAACCAGAAGTCAATCCCAAGCCAATTCCTACCGAAGCAGAAAAGCGACTCCAATACTTGGAGGAGCAACTAATGTATCTCAAAGGAGATGACATTTATAGAGAGAATAATTGCGATTATGAAACGGGGAATGCATAGTTGCCAACCAACTTCAACATGACTGATATCCCAAAGTTCAAGGGGCATGAGAACCCTTTGGATCACATTCAAGTCAATAAGCGCACTCTAGAGGTTCTTACCCAAAATGAGAAAGAAGGATTCATCGACTTCCTCAATAAGCGAAGGAAAACTAGCACATAGTGTAACACCCGCTAATGTACCCTATTTTTATAGTAAAAATATCATATGGATACTTTTCAGCGAAATTTAGTTTTAGTTTAGAATTAAATTTCCCGTGTCTAATTTAGAATTTCCGAGTTCGTTTTTGGACTTTACGCGAGATTTCGAGTAAGTTACATCTTAAGACGTTATGGGCTTTTTCCATGACTTTTTCCACTTACTCCCTCTTATACTCCCTTAACCCTAAACTCCCTCACACTCAACATCTTCTCCTTGCTCACCAAGTAACCACCAAAACCCTAACCTCCATATTTGATCAAGCTTAATATCGACTCTACACCTTCGTTTCTCGCTCAAATTCACTAAAGTTCGTCTTAATCTTTCCCTCTCATCGTCCTCTATCTTAACTGGTAATAAAATTACCGTCTTTCTCGCTTTTCAATTTATCCGTCTTTCTCAAAGGTGAATTATATTTATCTTTTATTATCTAATTGTAGGTGGTGACCTCGAAGACCACGACAAGGACTACTATTTGATAGAAGAGGACCTCGACGAGGATTGAAGATGCGAAAAGGTAACGGTGAAGGGTTACTCGATATCATTACGTGTTTTAATGTGCTTACTATGTTAGTAATCGTATTTGGGATAGGATTAGTATCCATAGAACTTGTATTTGTTAATGAGAATTGTTGATAGTTGATGATAGTTGATATGTGTTGATGATTATGGATGATTCTTAGTGAAGTTGAGGATTTTCGTGCATATTATGCCCCAGCCGGTCGACCGGCAGCCGGTCAGCTGACCGGCTGGGGAGTTGGCTGTATTTTATTGGTGTTACGTGAAATTTTGGGCATGAAATATGTCTCAGCCAGCCGACCGGCGGCCGGTCAGCCGACCGGCTGAGACACCCCCTGTGTTTTCCTTCATTTTCTCATATGATTTTGGTCCCAGCCGGGTAGCCGGCAGCCGGTCCCTTTGATCGGCTGGGACACGCTGCTCATTCATTTGTTTTCAAATGTTATATAGGTGCCAGCCAGGTAGCCGACAACCGGTCCCCTTGACCGGCTGGCACCCGCTGCCGATTCTTTTGAAAGTCTTACTTACGTTTTCATTTATAATATTTCCAATGGTTCGTTTATCGTATAAATTTACGTAATGACTTTAAATATTAATGTTTTGAATATATGATATTCCATTCGCTTGTATCGCATGTTTTGTGACGGTTTTTGATATGTCCCACTTTGAGCCGGTTTTACACATGTTATTAGTTTGAGCACTATTTGTTATGTGCTTTGTACTATCATTTCCTTGGCTACCTCCACGTTCATAAGGCTGGAATGTCGGAACGAGGAGTGTATCCTTACTGCTTAATTGTATGTGTTAGTGGGCATATGACGACGTTGTTGGGAGGCGAACGCTTTGCGTTGATCGACCCAGTCGTCAAATGTTGTATACTTGTGAGGTGGTGTCATTGCATGTAGCGTACCGCTTGTTATGATGTTTGTGCCCTTTTCCGCCTCTTTCGTGAAGGTCTACCGAATTGTGGGTACTTGGCTTCCATGTATGATCGAGTCTTGGATGCAAAATGTCATCGCATGTCGAATCGGAAAATGTCTATTCCGAGAGTCTGGCCAGGTTTAGACTAGGACCGTATTATGATCGTCGTCCTACCGGGAGGAAATTAGTCTACATATATGAAATGTATTGAATCGTGTATGCGTTCAGGGAAATATCATCCCGTGGATGCGATTTTAATCATACTTGCCATGTACACGGTGCTAGTGCGTGTCATTTACCATGAGAGATGTTGTCAACGTATTCGTACGTTTGGGATGGATGATTATATGATTGATTACTTGTGATCGTTGGATGACTTGGCTGTTGGAGCCAGTGTCCTCCACAGTTAGTGCAATAACATAAATAAATCTCTGTAGGTTCACAGGGTATACTTTGTATAATAATCAGTTGATTAACGTTTATCAATAACGGTTGGCTTGCTAGAGCAAGTTGGACGTATTGTCATAAGAGGCGGTGGATCAACTGGTCCCTAAAAGCACACCTATCGGATGTGTTTGATAGATGTGATTATTTGAGAAAATAATCATATTGATGCCCTATTATATGACTAAAAGGTTAGTCAGTGTATTTGACTAAAAGGTTAGTCAATGTGATGATGAGACGATTATTTAATAATGATTAAATAAAGTTAGCTGAGACGTATTAACTGTAATTCGTAAATTGAATATAAAATGTTATATTTAATTGTTGTATATAATGTAAGCTATTATAATTAATTGGCAAATTATAAATATACGGATATTTATAATTAATGATGTATTATAATGTCGGTCCATGTAAAACGACGATTATAATATTCTACATTATATTGGAAGCTAAAATAACCGAAACAAAAGTGTCCACATACACTCTGTTTTTTCGGTTAATGGGTAGTTATTTTGAGGAGACAAAATCTCCTCATATAAACCTACAATGAGCCGTGAGGAATAGAACAAGGTGAGAAAATTCAAAACCTAATTCTATTCTCACTGGGTGCCTCCATCTCAACATACATCACAAAAGAAAAAGTTAACAGTATTTTTTCACAAAAACACAAAACAAAAGGTTAACAGTAACTTTTGAAAACTTCTAGCAACACAAGGACATTTCTCATACAGTCTTGGGTGCAACGAATAGGAGGATATCTACCTTGATATCTCTGTTCTTTACGCCAATTGCTAGGACCATAGGTTATTCCTAATCCCTTTGTTTAATTATGCAATTTCGTTTATGACCTGTTAATCATATAAATTGTAATTTCATTATAATCCTGTAAGATGATAGGAAGATGATAGCTTCTACACCAGCTACATCTGGGAGACCGAAGGGTCGAATTTTCGTCATGAGCCGCGCTGAGGCCGATGCTCAACCAGACCTGGTGACTGGTATGTTTCAATTTATGAAATCCGTGTTTAATTTTATTAGATACGGGAGCTTCTTTGTCTCTTCCTCAACCTCGTTTTCTTTTTCGCCTTTCCCTTTTTCATCTTATCGTAGTCTTTAGTGACGCTTCCTAATGTTCCTTGTATCATATTCTTTTATCCCTACTCTCTTGAGAGGTAGTTTTCTTATTAGCTAACATAAGGGTTAGTAGGTGTGTTTTGAAGAAGTTTCGAATATGATACTTAACCATCCTATTAAGCTAGTTCCATGTTTAGATGATTATAAGGATTTGAGGATAAACTTAGGAGGAAAGTCTCTTAGTGGTTTTAGACTATGAAAGCTTAAAGTTGTAATATTGTTTTGAGGATCGAAATAATCATAATGATAGTAGGTAGTAGTGGTTAAGAATTTTAGTGATTCTTTAAGTGTTACTTGAGAAATTGTTGGCTTTAAAGGTTGAACCTTAACGGGAATAATTACCTTGTGGAATTTTAGATTTGGATGACCCAACTTGAAGAATATTGTTATAAGCGAAAACCGATGTATTGAGAGTTTGGAAGAGATAAATAAATTGATTTACGGTTGCATTGCCCTAGGTTTGGCAAAAGTTAAGTGAATCGAGATTTGTGTGATTAATCTCTTTGAGGTTTCGAGATTCAACTTTTGAGGATGAGAGGGTTCATTGTAAATAATTTGGGGTAATGAATTTTTGGAATAAATTGGATTAAAGGATTTCATAGTAAGTCCTTTACTTTGTGGTTGTTAGCGGTCTTGTTTCCCTAATTATAAATATTTGGATGGTGGTTTCCAATAAGAGTTTTGATGGACCTTAGAAGATTGTAATTGAATTTGAATAATGGGGAGAGGTTACTCGATGTGTCATGCTTATGAAATAATTTGGTAGGAATCTGATGATTGAAAATGTTGAGGATTATTGCACTCTCTTGAGGACTAGTTTACTTGTACAGTTAGTGTTGTCGAGTTGCGATCGACATTTGAATTGTCATAGATGGAAGATAGTTTGGTGATTTATTTCTTCTTTTTTCTTTCTTTCTATTCGATTTATTCTTTCGAATATTCCGTTACTTCTATCGATTATCATTTCTCTTAGATAGATTACTATAAGCTTTAGTTAGAAATTTTAGGCATAGATAATAGAGTAATTTCCTTTACTACTAAATTTTTGAACTAAAAGCTTTTGGAAATGTTTTATGATTTCAAGTATTTTACCGTCAAGAAGTGTTGAGACTTGTTATTGGAGACGTTCGATAACTAGTTTTCTCATTTATTGATGCGAAAATGTATCTTTTAAAGTCTTTGATTTGGACGACGAGGTTTTTGACGGCCGACGAGAACCTTCCGCCCCATTGATAAGACCCTATATTTTTAATTACAAGTATATTTTTAACAGTTTTGCAATAGACCTACATATATGTTACCTTCCTTCTTCTAAGTTTCGAGGACGAAACTTTTTAAAAGGAGGGGTGATTGTAACAACCCGAAAAGTACCCAATTTTTCTAGTAAAAATATTTACTAACACTTTTCAGCAGACTTAAGTTTTTTAAAATAGAATTTATTGTTTTCGAGTCGTATTTAAATTCGAGTTCGTGATTTGGAATTTGAGAGATTCATGAAAATCCCGTTTTTTTTTAGTCATTCTCTGGACTTTATTGACTTATAAGTCGTCGTCTTGTCTTTTTCTTGACTTCTTTTGAAAGTCGTCATTGACTTTCTGACTTTTAATCGTTCAGAAACTTTTCTTGAAATTTAAGGTCATTTGATTTTCTCGATTTTAAGTAGACTTTCTTTGGACTTTAGTGACTTTTCCGGGGGAAAAACCTCGCCTTGTAATTTGAAGCCGAAAATTTATTAAAAAAATAATATTTTTAATTTATTTTTATTTAGATTTATTAGGATTTATGATAATTTAATAAAATTATTTTGAATTTATTCGGAATTTATAATAAGGTTTTACGGTTTTAAACCCGGGAATCATTTAACTATTCCCGACTCATCGTAAATCCCGAAACAAACCCGAAACTCGACTTTGGCATGAGTCACACGCCCATGTCATCGTTTTCCACTCACTTGAGATATTTTAATTGTTTCGATTAAACTAATACAAATATCTTAGATATTGGTTACTTTATCGATC
>JAIUZE010035821.1:0-11887 GCA_022085475.1 Heliosperma pusillum | reverse complement strand
ATTGCATATAAATCACATTCAAATATCATATCGCCTCATAGCTACTAAGGCTCATTCATTCATTCATTAAATAAAACCTTACCTGAAGACAAATCCCCGACCCGAGTCCCGCGACGGGTCATCAGTCAAAACGGGGCTGACTAGATAATAGTTTGACCAAACCCGTTTGGTCAAACCGGCTAGAAACAGAGTCTTAGCCATTTAGGCTTGAACATAAGAACATCATATTCATTTCATGCTATTTTATTTTAATTCCTAACATGTGAATTATAAATTCTTACGAAACCCGCTTGACTTAAAGGATATCAAATTAAACTAAAATCTCATGCTATAATTTCTAACATGTGAGAAATAATAATATTATGAAAAACCGTTTAATTAAATAATTTACTTATTAAAATTTCCCACTTGCTAAATATTACAAAACATGATATAATAATAACAATAAACTCAAAAACCGTCACAAGCCCAAAGGAGGGCTCACGGTTCATGGGCTGGACCGGGCCTGGACTGGGCCCACGGGCTGGTTTGGGCCTGTTTTGGTCAACCATTTCTAAAATCGTTTCTTAATATTTCCCGCATGCTTAACATATTTAAAAACCCGTCAAAACAACAACAAAACAATCAAGTATCGACACAAGCCCAAAGGCCAAATAACGGGCCAACCTAGACCGGATCTGCCGGGCCTGGACCGGGCCTGAACCGGGTCTGAACCGGCCTGAACCGGCCTGTTTCTCGTCCACCACACACGGCCACCACCAACAACAACCCCAAATTTATTTCTAACATGTTTTAATTAACAACCATCCATTTTAACAACCAATTCAACCATCATTCATACTAAATTATGATTATGAACAAATCATCCAACATGTCAAAAACACTAAATATGTTAAAATCTCATAAAACTTAATAATAATAACAACCTAGCATGTTACTACTTAAAACCGTAAATAACAAAAACAACAACAAAAACAAAAGTATGTGACATTAATTCGTCGAGTAACTCGGTAATCGTTACCTTAGCTAGCACAAAACCAAATAGCACCAAAATAAGACCTAAAAACCCGTCTACTAATCTTCTTCTAAAATATACGAGTCACCAAAATCGTCTTCATAATCTTCTCCTATAAGAAATGACAAAAATAACATTATTAGTATTAAAACTTGATTTCAACAATTAAAGTGTTGAAAACGATTTTGTCGGAATTGAAAATGAAACATACACGGAGATGAAGAGCGGAGAGGAGACTCTAGAAATATAATTCAGAACGGATTTGGCCAAGTAACGAAGGTTTTGTGACGATTTTGCTCAAGAACGATCAAGAACACCAAGAACAATTGTGATTATATTAAAGAAGGTATTAAGTAGCTATTAAGTTGATTTAATGTAAAATGAAAAGATAATTAGTGAGTAAGAGGGGAGGGTTGGGCCGTGTAATATAGAGGGTTAACGGGAGTCGGGTTTTGAACATGTTGTTACGGGATTGACTCGGGTTTTATAAATATATTATGGTAATTATCTAGATATTATTAGATATTATGTTTGTTTAATCAAATATCTAGATATTATTAGATATTATATTAGTTTAATCAAAAGAAATGAAAATATCTAATCCTAAAAGACAAGAGGAAGAGGCGTGTGGAAGAGGAAGAAATCGGGTCTCTTTTTAAGCGATTTGTTGCGGAATTTAAGTTGACAGATCGATAAAGTTACAAATATCTTAGATATTTGTATTAGTTTAATCATAAGAAATCAAAAGATCTAAAATGAGGGAAAAAGGGTGTCTTGGGCGTGTGGCACATGTAGGAGTCGGGTTTTGGGTTTGTTTCGGGACTTAAGTTGACTCGGGAATAGTTAAATGAAGTTCGGGTTTAAACCTTATAACCTACTCTTTAATTCCAAATAAATTCAAAATAATTATATTAAATTATCATAAATTCAAATAAATCGTAATAAATTAAAATAAATTAAATTTATTACTTTTCAAATATAATTTCGGTCTTTCAAAATTACGGGGTGTTACAATCACCCCTCCTTTTAAAAAGTTTCGTCCTCGAAACTTAGAAGAAGGAATGTGACATATATGTAGGTCTATTTCAAACCTTTTAAAATATATTTGTAATAAAAATACAGGGTCTTATCAATGGGGCGGAAGGTTCTCGTATGCAGTTAAGAACATCGACGTCCCAAGTCAAAGACTTAAAAGATACATTTTCGCATCAACAAATGAGAAAACTAGTTATCGAACGTCTCCAATAACGAGTCTCAACACTCCTTGACGGTAAAACTACTTGAAATCATCAAACATTTCCAAAAGCTTTTAGTTCAAAAATTCTATAGTGAAGGTAATAACTCTACTATCTATGCCTAAAATTTCTAACTAAAGCTTCTAATAATCTATCTATAAGAGATGATATTCGATAGAAGGAACGGAATATTCGAAAGAATAAATCGAATAGAAAGAGGAAAGAAAGAAGGAGATTTACCTCAAGCAAAGAGCTCGGGATATTTAGCTAACATTTTAGCTTCGGGTTCCCAAGTTTCTGATTCGACGTTTCCACAACGCCAAAGGATACGAACTAAGGGTACCACTTTGTTTCTGAGTTGCTTGCTAGCCCTTTCAAGTATACGAATCGGCCTTTCTTCCAAAGCAAAATTAGGTTCCAAGTCCAACACTTCTTCTTGAATAATATGACTCGGATCACTAATATACTTCTTCAATTGAGAAACATGGAACACATCATGAACTTTACTCAAGTTCGGAGGTAATTCCAAACGATAAGCAACGGGACCAACTCTCTTAAGCACACGAACCGGTCCAATATATTTAGGACTCAACTTTCCCTTCACTCCAAACCGTTTCACTCCTTTCATCGGTGACACTTTAAGGAATACTCGGTCATCAACATCAAATTCAAGTGGTCGACGACGGACATCGGCATAGGATTTTTGTCTATCTTGAGCGGCTTTTATTCGCTCATGAATGACTTGAACTTGATCAATCGTTTCCGTCACTATGTCGGGACTCAACATATGATCATCCTGGACTTGATCCCAACAAACCGGACTACGGCACTTCCTACCGTATAAAGCCTCGTACGGTGCCATCTTGATAGAAGCATGGTAACTGTTGTTATAAGAAAATTCAACCAGAGGTAAACACTTCTCCCAAGAAGCGTGAAAGTCTAAGGCACAAGCCCGGAGAAGATCTTCCAAAGTTTGGATCGTCCTCTCGGTTTGACCATCAGTAGCGGCATGAAATGCTGTGCTCGTCAACAATTTACTACCCATGGCTTCTTGTAAAGCCGTCCAGAATCGGGAACAGAATCTCGGATCACGATCTGAAACTATATCTTTAGGCACTCCATGGTAGCGTACTATCTCTTTCACATAGGCACCAGCTAAGACATCTATCTTCCAAGTTTCTTTGATAGGCACGAATCTGGCACACTTGGTTAGACGGTCTACAATAACCCAGATGGCATTCTTTCCACTAGAAGTTCTAGGTAAAGACATCACGAAGTCCATAGAAATAGACTCCCCTTTCCACAGAGGAATTTCCAAAGGTTGCAGCAAACCTCCGGTCTTTGATGTTCGATCTTCACTTCTGACAAGTAAGAATTTTACTACATACTCATACTTCAATCTTCACCTAGGCCACCAAAACTGTGGTCTCAAATCTCTATTAACATTTTGTCACCGCCAGGATGAAAGAATAAGGGAGAAGAGAAAGGTGAGCGTAATCAAGTATTCTCTTTCTCAATCGCACTTCTCGGAACTAATTCTACCATGGTAACGAAGTCTAGCCATCATTATCCACCACACAATTCCTAGCTTCCCAAGTAGTATTTTTGCTCCGTATGCTATGAAAGTAGCATCCTCCGGTAGATGAGTACAAATCTCTCGATAGAAATCAGGTTCCGCAGTCAAAGCACCAAGATAATCGAATCCTTTCCCAACAAACTGTATCTTAAGCTTCTGAAATTCTGTTACCAGTTCATCGGGTAAAGTACTAAGAGCATTCAATGAATGACTAGTCTTTCTACTCAATGCATCTGCCACAACAATTGCCTTTCCTTCAAGGTAAATCAACTCGGCATCATAATCATTCACTAACTCTAACCATCTTCTCTGTCTCATATTCAACTCCTTCTGAGTAAAGATGCACCTCAAGCTTTTATGATCGGTATAGATTCGACAATGAACTCCAATAAGATAGTGTCTCCAAGTTTTCAATGCATGCACCACAGCTGCTAACTCAAGATCATGAGTCGGGTAGTTCACTTAATGAACCCTGAGTTGTCGAGAAGCATATGCAATGACTTTTCTATTCTGCATTAAAACACATCCCAAACCATGCTTAGAAGCATCACAATAGACATCATAATCAGCTTCATCATCTGGTAAAGTCAACACCGGTGCGGTAGTCAATCTCTTCTTTAATTCCAAGAAGGCATTTTCACATTCATCGGTCCAGATATACTTTGCTTCCTTCTTTAGCAATTGAGTCATCGGTCTTGCTAACTTAGAGAAATCTTCCACAAACCGACGGTAATAACCCGCTAAACCAAGGAAACTCCGAATCTCGGACACATTTTTCGGACTCTTCCATTCCACCACGGCCTCAATCTTAGCTGGATCGACCATAACACCGTCTTTTGAAATGACATGACCAAGGAAAGATACCTCGGGCAACCAGAATTCACATTTAGAGAACTTAGCATACCATTTTTGGCGTCGAAGAACACCCAAAATGGTTCGGAGGTGATCATCATGTTCTTACTTAGATTTAGAAAAGATCAAAATATCATCAATGAATACCACAACACATTTATCGAGGTACTCGCTGAAGTTACGATTCATCTGATCCATGAATATTGCTGGAGCGTTAGTCAAACCGAATGGCATCACATTAAATTCGAAATGACCATACCTCGAGCTAAAAGCAGTCTTGGGAATATCTGCTTCACGAACGGGAATTTGATGATAACCCAATCTAATATCAATCTTGGAAAAAGTAGAAGCACCACGTAATTGGTCAAAGAGATCATCAATTCGCGGAAGAGGATATTTGTTCTTGACTGTCACACGATTAAGTTCACGATAATCGATACAAAGTCGCATAGAACCATCCTTTTTCTTCACAAAGAGAACGGGAGAACCCCAAGGAGAAGCACTAGGCCTAATAAAGCCTTTCTCAATCAAGTCATCAAGTTCGATTCTCAACTATTTCAATTCGGAAGGAGCCATACGATAAAGAGCTTTAGCAATTGGTCCAGTTCCAGGAACTAGATCAATGGAAAATTCAACATCTCTTTCCGAAGGAATTCCGGGTAATTCATCGGGAAATACATCTGGAAATTCTTGAACAATTGGCACATCTTCCAATGAAGGCAAAGATGAAGTGGTAGAAGTAGTTACAACACATAAGAAAGCTTTGTAACCTTTCTTGATAGCTTTTACCATCTTCATAGCCGAAACAAGTTTCACAGTGGTCTGTTTTCGAACCCCTTGATAGGATACACGGGTACCTAAAGGGCTTTTGAGAATAATCTTCTGGTCACGGCATTCAAATCGAGCATGATATGTAGATAACCAATCCATGCCCAGAATGATATCAAAAGTCTCTTGATAGAGATAGCGACCACTCGCTACCTCAAACCAAAACCCTTCTTCACCTAGAGATTCACGCGTCCACTGTATACACACACTCAATGTTTTACAAATTCCAACAATAGTGTATCGATTCTTTGCATTCATGTAGTGCTGGAGATTGTTCAAGGGATGCCACTAAAATTTTCCTTGATGTTGAAGATTCCATATTGCGTAAGACCTACACAGTAGCATTTAATCCTACAACATTTGATGCACAATGTTCATGCAAGATGTTTGAGAGAAAAGGTTACATATGCAAACACATTATATGTATCTTCTCAGGTAAAGCGGTGAAGAAGATACCTGATAAGTATCTTCTTAGTAGGTGGATAAAGAATACCAAGAAAATTCCTCTTTATGATGTTCATGGGCAGTTAATGGACGACTTTGATTCATCGGATGTGCTCAAGATGCATGTTTCAACTGTTTGGTCAGAGTTCTACTCCACCTTGACTCTGTTAAAATCTCAACTCGAACCTGCAATTAAAGTAATCGAGCTCACTGATCTGCTGAAGACATTTAGACATAAATTGCAGCCGGTTTCTGAAACAATGACGAAACAACAAGTGTTAGAGATGCTTCTCAGATGTCGGTCTTCAACTGAGCTACATATATTACCACATTTGGAATCAAAAAACAAGGGAAGTGGGAAGAGGTTGACCTCTAAGAAACAACAGTGCATTGCAAAGACACAAAAGCCGAAAAGGTTCTGCAATAATTGTAAACAAATGGCACATCATGATAAGCGTATCTAACCGAATTCTTCTTCTGATGAGCCAACTTCACATCATTCTACCGATAATGCCTCTGAGGTTAGTTATTTTTCGTTGCCCCATTCTCTTATGTTTCAATATATTATTTTAAATTACCTTTTTCTCTGATGCTTAATTAAGTTCATGTTTTTTGTTCAACAATTAAGACGCACCTGATTTAACAATATCACAGTTCCACGTAAATAATATCACTTGTCCTACAATACAATATCACATAACTTAGCAATAGTAGTAGTTGTACCAATTTCACATTTATAAATATGATACTAAGATGTTGTTTTTTTCTTTCCTTTCCTTTTGCAGATTTCTCCCCTCTCGGATATTCTTTAAGAGTACGTGGTGCATACTGATGACGTCCATAGTACAGCTTCACTTAAGCAAATAAGATTTTTGTAATCATTTATCTTCAATTAAGAAATTAAGCAAACACAATTTGTTCATTCTTAGAATATTGTTCCAAATCGTTTCCATCGTATACTATTTATATCGTCACAGAAATACCACAATAGTTATATTTGTGTAACGTTTTTCCATTTTCTTTAATTTGTTAAATAAAGAATTTATGTTTCTCCATCTTTCTTTAATATATTAACCTAATAGTTCATACTCTCATGTATACAATATCACACTAATGTTACAAAAATATCACATGTTATATCAAACAATATCACACATGTTACATCAAACAATGTTACCTTATCAACAAGTTTACCCTCATCCTTGTCTACAATATCAATATATTGTCACAATACTAGAAGAATAACGATAGAATATCACACTTTAAACACAACAATATCACATTACATGCATAACAATATCACATTAAAATATGTCACTTCTGCTAGTCACCAACATTTTACGATATCAATACATATCAGATACCATATCATTCAGGATCCCAAACAATATCACAAAATAAGAGTGTCACTAATAGTTTCACTAATACATTACATAAAAGATCATTGTCAAACCAATCTAACTACTGAGAACAGTTTCTTCCTCTACCACGACCTCTACCCTGACCTCTACCCCTACTGTGTGCAGGCCTCTTGTAGCGTTTAAAGAATCTTTTTGATTGTCCATCGTCAATATCCACTTGTATTGTGTGATATTTTCTAGGGGGGTTATGAAGTACAGGTATTTCAGTGTTAATCCTTGTCATCTCGATAGTATCCTCCTTCCTCTTTGTCAAACTATCTACTTTCTCACCCTCCTCTTCAGCTACACCCTTCTTTTCCTTTACAGTTCCAGTCTTTCCTCTCTTTAGCTTCACTTCTTTCCAAATTTTGTCTTTAGTCGCACTGAATTCTTTAACCCTGTCAATCAAATTCTCCCTCTCCTCATTTATGTCAGCTAAAAGCAACGCCGCTGCCATTTCTGCCCAGTAGTAGCGCCTATACACTTTCGACTTCAGGTCAGGCTCAAAAATATCTCCCTCATACCGAATCATGTGCATCATTAAGAAATTTCCAGATTTGATATTGTTTTCCTCATAAGTTTGCCAATCGAATTTGATGTGCACAACTGGAAATCCAACTAACTCTACTGCTCTTTCAACACCCTTCTCTTCCAAGTAGTCACTCATATGACTAGCCTACAAAATTAAACGAAACGATTACTGACAATTTCATAATCAAACAATTACTCAACATACTGTCAGTGACAATTTCATAACCAATTCAGAAGTATCAGTAAACCATACAAATAAATCTGCAGCCTTGTATATAATTGTTCCCTCCCATTGGTCATACTTTGTATTGTCCAGCATTTCAACCATCTCGCTAGTGAAATTTATACAAACACATAAATAATGATCTTCTCATACCATCGGCACAAAAATAAGATCTGCTTTCCAGTTGCACGGAACTGTATTCTTTGATACAAATTCATCCTATGTGTCAAAAAGCTTTTGTAGATTCTGTTCCTTGTTTTCATCCCCTTTTCCTTCCTGTTCAATCAAACTGTGTATAACATCCTGTTGTATAAAAAAACGTAACAAGTTGTTTTTTTTAGCTGAGTTATACCTCCTCTCTGAAGTCTGAATATGTATACATAAAACTTAATACAATGTCTTACCATGTGCCCAATTCCAAAAAACATTAAACTTTTTCACTTTTTTCTGTGTGCTCAAAGTGGTTCAAAATAAGTGCCCAACATTCAATCACGGCAGTATTGACAGGCACAGTTGGACGCAAGGACAAAATATCCCCTCTGGTAAGTGATCGACCATCGCCAAAGACGGCAACAACCTCGCTGTTGCAAACATAAATAAATAACAAAATTCAAACATTAAGAAAACTAGGATGGAGTAAACAACTAGAGTAAACTAGGATAGAGTAATAATGTCTTGTCATAACAATATCACACCTTTTTAAACACCGTATCACAACACTAACCAATAAGTATCACAAACAAATATATACTATAATTTTTTCAAGCCTGTTAGATATGTAGAAAAATCATACTCTAATGATAAATTGTGGTCGTCCAATAGGCAGTAGTCTAGCACTTCTTTCCTCCTACTCAACATTTTAGCAAAGAGTGCTTGGTTAGCCCTTATAAACTTTGAAAGAAGAATTACTTTATCATCTGCCATACCACAGTTGAACGTGCATCCAAACCCATCTGACTTTCCCCGCCTACTGCTGCCCACGACACTGGCAGAACCATCTTCCACCATGTCTAGAAAATAGATTACTATAGTGTATTCATAATAAATTGATGTTATCATACAAGGTTGAGTTAAAAATTGTAACCTTTGATTTTCGAATCTGGGGTCTGAACATTCTATTTCCCAGCTCTTCCTTTGTCTTTTTCTTTTTGATTCTTTCTCTTTTTTCCAGCAATTTAGGTAACAAGTTACCTTTCATCTCATTATGTCTTGTTACCCTCTCCAGAACCTCTGTCCTATTTCCATTCAAATCACCCAATATGAGTGTCGCTGCAACCTCTCCCATATATAAGTCTCTCTTCTGGACGTTGTATAATTCACAATCAAAAATATCACCATCAACAAACATCATGTGAAACATCATGAATACTCCAAAGTCCAGGTCCTACTCCCGAGTTTGCCAATCAAAGGGCACATTTATCATCATGAATTCCGTTACCTTTTCAGCATTTTCAGTGCCTTTGCTCACAAGGTACTCGGCATATGTATTTGCCTGTTTGTGTTTTAAGTAAACAGCTAGTCAATTTCATGATTATCTAACGAGATGAAAAATTGATTATTTTTATTTTAAATCTTGAACTTACAACAACATCAGTCATGTATGCAAACGTCATTTCATTAAAATCATCATAACATTTGTTGTCAAGGTAGAACAATTTTTCCCTCACAAAGTCAATACACACGCAGAAGTAGTGTTGTTCATAAAGTAAAGGTACGAACACCTACAATTTTATTTTAAAAAACAAAAGAAAATCAATATCACATGGTACTATAAACAATATCATACTAAATACAATGCAATATCACAATTGAAAGTATTTTAAATTTCTTACCATTTCAGCATTCAAATTTAGTGGTTCATCATAAATCCCTGACCACATATCCCATGTACTAAAGACTTCTGCCCTATATTTCTTCATCTTACCATCATCCTCATCATAGTGGTCTATATCTATCATCTTCTCTACAACAATCTGTTTGTTTTTAAGCACAAATTATCAATTTTACTTTATCAATTATATAACATGTAAACATATGAAGTTCATGTTGGACATACTGAGTGTGCAATGCCGTAGAAAATCCTTCGCGGTCTTGTACTGCCACTTCCTTCCATTTGCATTTTATTTAGCATTATGGCCCACGATTCGACTACAATTGCTTCTATCATTGTATTAGGCAAGAAACTTTCAATGTCTTTCTTCGTTGTGTTATGGTAAATTCCGAAGTTGCAAACAATTTCTCTGTACCATTTTGGCAGATGATAAGATTAGTTTTTCAACAGTAATATGAGGCGCAATATTTCATGTCTTCACATTTTTATAAAAAAAAAAGAGATATAAGATAAACTTACGTCTTATCAAACCGATGATCATTTAGGAAGCAATAATCCATCACCTTCTTCCTAAGCTGCATGACCGGTGCAAATAAAAGCTCATTTTTCAACATAAATTCCGAGACCATTGGCAAGTCCTCGTTCGGCAAACCACAGTCCAAGGTACACCCAAAATGATATGGTACCATACCTGCTGAAGCTGGTATTACATTTGAGTGCAATAAATACTTACTAATGCATCTCTGTGCAGAAATGTTACTATCACCCGGTTTACCATCATCGAAATCCCTATTCTGATTTCCCTCGTCTGGAACATTTTCTCCAAAATCAACATTTGATACAACTTTTGGATCACTTTGTAACAACCCGAAAAGTACCCTATTTTTCTAGGGAAAATATTTTACGGATACTTTTCAGCAGATTTAAGTTTTAATTTAGAATTTATTGTTTCGAGTTGAATTTGGAATTTCCGAGTTCGTATTTGGAATTTCTGCGAGATTCCATGAGAATCCCGTTTTAAGTCATCTTTGACTTTTCTTGACTTTTAAGTCGTCTTGGACTTTTCTTGACTTTTTAAGTCGTCATTGACTTTTCTTGACTTTTAAGTCGTCATTAACTTTTCTTGACTTTTAAGTCATCTTTGACTTTTCTTGACTTTTAAGTCGACTTTGACTTTCGTTGACTTTTCCCGACTCATCTCGTAATTTTAAAGACCGAAATTATATTTGAAAAAAAATAATAAATTTAATTTATTTTTATTAAGATTTATCTGAATTTATGATAATTTAATAAACTTATTTTGAATTTATTCGGAATATAATAGCGTTTTAAGGTTTAGAAACCCGGGTAGTTAAAACTATCCCGGTCATCTTAAATCCCGAAACAAACCCGAAACTCGACTTTGGCATGAGTCACACGCCCCATGTCATCTTTTTCCACTCACTTTGGATATTTTCATTCTTTTGATTAAACTTATAATAATATCTTAGATATTTATAACTTTATCGATCCGTTAACTGAAATTACGCAAATCGCTCGAAAAACAGACCCGATTCTCCTATGATCCACACGGTTCTCCTTCCTCTCTTAGAGCTAGATATTTGTCTTTCTTTTTATTACAATAACATAATATCTAATTAATATCTAGATATTTGATTAAACTATTATATAACCTAATAATATCTAATTTATTACCTT
This sequence comes from Heliosperma pusillum, assembly GCA_022085475.1. Lineage (NCBI taxonomy): Eukaryota > Viridiplantae > Streptophyta > Magnoliopsida > Caryophyllales > Caryophyllaceae > Heliosperma > Heliosperma pusillum. The sequence continues at coordinate 254 of JAIUZE010035821.1, read as the reverse complement.
AATATAATTATGAAACCCGAGTCAATTCCGTAACAACAATTTCAAAACCCGACTCATTATTTTCTCTATAATTACACGGCCCAATCTCCCATTACTCACTAACTACTTTTTCATTTTACAATAAATCAACTTAAGATCTAATTAATACTTTCTTTAATCGTTCTTCATCGTTCTTCGTCGTTCTTCATCGTTCTTCGTCGTTCTTGAGCAAAATCGTCATAAAACCTTCATTTCTTATTCAAATACGTCCTAAC
>JAIUZE010035814.1:0-19105 GCA_022085475.1 Heliosperma pusillum | reverse complement strand
TAGAGCCATCTCTGCTTAAGGGGGTCGACCTAGTAGAGTTTCTCATGTAATGTTTTGTCATGGGACGGGGAATGGAATAGCTGTTGTCGCTAGGTTTGATCAGTCTAGGACTAGGATGTTTTCCTACCTTGTGGTATAGCCTCGAGTTACAGAAGTAGACTATCGCCGTACTAAGAACTTATGCCTGTTTATAGAAGTATCAGTCTTTCATGTTTGTATGATTATATGAATATTAGAAGGTGAGATGCAAGCCGGCTAAGGTTGATAGAGTATGGATTACCGATTGTTAAATGATTCACATGATTACGTGTTGATTAGGGTTTGAGTGTATCAGGGCCATGTTACATGGTAACCGCTGAGCCAGCATACCAGCTTCCCTACCTCGGGTTATAGTTTATTATCGGTTTCACATGATAGCTTTCATATGCTAGGTTATATGTTAGTTATTTGTTTCATAACATGAAAAGCATATCTTATATGTTAAGTTTTGTATTTCCATATACATTGCTTTTATGTTATTCATGTTTAATTAAACTCGACATTTCGTGGCTGGGAGAACTCGGAGTTACTGCCCACTGACTGTGGCTTCCGTGTTTATATTTAATGCGGTTGGCAGGTTTGTGATGCATACATTGGGTACATTGACGAGCTAGCGAGCGAAGTATTTACCTTGGACCTATATTCGGTTCATTAGGATTGTATATTATTATACACTCTTTTATTTCGTATTTATACGGGAGATATGTCTCCCGTTTTGGATAATTTTTATGTATAATATTAATTCCTTTTTGTTATGAACCGTTTTCTTTAAGACACCTTTGTTATGATGAATATATTTAATAGTAGGTTCCGGTTTTAAAACTTACCGATTTTCACTAAAGTGAACCTATTAGAAACGTATTCTCATCTTTTATTTATTTAAATTATTTTTTTTCTTTCCGCAAATTTGAGGGTGTCACATAAATATATTTCTATAAGATAAACCAAATAATATTTTGAGATAAAGATATTTCTAAAAGATAAGCAAATATTATTTTATGATATTAAAGATAAATATCTTTCTTAAATATTAAGTTAGGGTTTTAGATCTACTATACTTCTATTACTATAAATACTCCTTTATATCCAAATTGTGAAATACACGAAACACACAACAATCACACGGCAGACATTCTTACTTGTGTTGATTTTCCAAAATCGTTTTAAAGCAAACCTTTGAGCAAAATATTTATTATTTTTGAGTTTGTTTTTCAAAAGAGTTGTGCATCAATTATTATCAATCGCTTGAGTGAAATACATTATTGGATAATAGTACATCATTATAAGCTTACAATTCATTAACGGGAATCTGTGTGAGTTATATTGTACTTTCTTATTAACGTAAGATAGTATAGAGTATTTAGCGATACTCACCTTGAGTTATAATCATAGTTTTGATTATACGAGTGGGTTGATAATTTTTGTAATCCGTAGAAAGGTACTAAGAATTATTAATCGAGAATAGTGTACGTAGGTTTCAACGTGTGAAACTGAACCACTTCAAAAATCCGTGTGCCTCTCTCTACTCTCTTTACTTTTCGTTGTTTCGTTACTTGCGCTTACTTTGATTAATTAATTAGTTGATTTTAATCTATAAGATCAAATAATTAATTACATATCATATAAATCGAAAAAGTGGGGCTAGTTTTTAATACTCAATTCACCCCCCCTCTTTCGTATTCGATCAATAGAGTCTACAATCTAGTTATCATGTATGCAAATATAAAAGCATAAATATAAAGATAAGATTAAATTTCCTTACAATGGAATTTTTGGCCAAAATGGGGCACAATAAAAACTCATTCTTATTGTTCTTGAGCATGTATTTAGTGGATGATCCTCCATAAAATAACCTCCAAAGTAGAAGGTCTCCTTCTTGTTGCACCCAAGAATCTACCCAAATAATCTAAACTTATTATTAACTAGATAATAAGTGAAGACAATAATACTACTAATATTAGTATATTACTACTCTAGTAATATGTAGATAATATTAGTTTGCATGTGAGTTTTTGAGAGATGTTGAGTTTAGAAAGAGAAGTAAGAATAAGCATAATGAATTGAAGTAGTGCAAAATTGAACAACAATTATTCTATTTAAAGGCCTTTTGGCCGGTCATCACTCACACAATTGAGTGATTATTGTGCTTATTTTATTCTCATGCAAATAGGTAGAGTGTGGTAGTAAGGGTAATAATATTAGTGTCATAACATAAGGTGGAGTGTAGGATTAGATGAGAACAATCATCATTGATCTCCACTAACCAAAGATCCTGCCCCTACTTGTGTTATGTGGTCCATTTTGATTTTTGATATTTGTCTCACAAATACTTATAATCATATGTTTAATTATCTTGTATAATTAAGTGTTAATTTGATCATATAACAATTATATGACTTAAGTTAATAATCAATATACACTCAACTTTTAAGTGATATTTAACCATTATATCAATATATAATGGGTCCCATAATGTCCAGTTAATTTATTTTACAACTCTTTGTAAATATAATTAACTAATTACCTCTACCTCAAAATATATGCATAACCTCAGCTAATTTATGAATTAACGATTAATCACTAAATAAAATCTTATTTAATCGTATTAAATAAGACGTAAAATTTATTCAGTCAGTTATCGTACAATTGACTAATAAACTTAAGTGGAATGAATTCCTAACTCAATTTCCAATAAATAACTATCGTAACTAAACGTACATATCAAATATATGTAATGCGCTAATTAAATGTATCATATACAAATAATTAGTTCTACTATTTGGGTTTCATCCTATAGGTGTGACCTAAAGGGATTAGTTGATCACCGCCGTCATACGATAATAACGTCAAACTCTAGTCAGCTGAGCGTTACCGATTTACGTTAATCAACTGACGTGGAGTATCAAAATATACTAATCATGCCACGTATATTACAAATGAAATTTATTATATAAATGCACTATTGTGTTGGACACTTACTCCAACAAGATGGACCGGCCGCCGGCTACCCGGCTGGCAATACAACAACCTTCAAACAACATTAAAAATACAGCGATGTCCCAGCCGCTCAAGGGGACCGGCCGCCGGCTACCTGGCTGGGAACACTTGTCAAATGAGAAAAGAAGAAAAGAGAAGGGGATGTCCCAGCCGGTCGGCTAAGGATTACATAACACCAAAAATTACACGAAATACCAAATTCACTTCTGCCGCGTTCCCAGCCGGTCGTCTAACCGGCGGCCGGTTGACCGGCTGGGACTACATTCACCCGAGAACCAACACACTTCACCAATAATCATCAATAATCATCAACAACTATCATTAATCATTAACCAACACAAATCCTATAGCTACACATTCGATTCCAATACATTTACTAACATCACACTATATAATAAATGCATAGTAATCGTTACTTAACGTTGGGTAACATCAATTAAGCATTTAAACACGGATTGATATCGAGTAACCCTTCACTATTACCTTTTTGCGTCTTCAATCTTCTTCTAGGTCCTCCTCCACAGGGTAGTAATCTTTGTCGGGGTCGTGAAGGTCTCCACCTACAAAAAGACAATAAAAGATGAATATAATTCACCTTTGAGAAAGACAGATAAATTGAAAATGAGAAAGACGGTAATTTTATTACCACAAAAGGTAGAGGACGATAAGAGAGGAAGATTATGATGAAAATTAGAGTATTTGAGTGAGTAATGAATGAATAGTGAGGAGCTTGAGTTTGATTGAAAATGGTGGTTAGGGTTTTGGTTACTTGGTGAGTGGAAAAGATGAGGGAAAATGGGGTTATAAAGGTGAATGGAGAAATATGGGGAAAAAGCCCAAAAGCGGCTTAAGGCGTAACTCACACGGAATTTCGAGTAGAGTCCGAATACGAACTCGGATTTGCTAAATTAGACACGGGAAACTAAGTTCTAGACTAAATCTAAAATTATGCTAACTAGTATCCGTATAATATTTTTATGATACAAATAGGGTACATTTGCGGGTGTTACAGATGGTCTCATTTCGCAAAAGACATAAACCTATGCAAAAATTTAGACCTTGATTCGATACAATGATCGAGATAGGATTTAAAATTCAGAAAGAAAATGCACTCAATAGGCAGACAATTGAAGATCAATGATACACTCACAACAGTATTCCCGGTCTTGCGTATGAAAGCCCCTTTTTTTTTTTCAAACCGAAGATCTCGCAAAGGCGATCAATTTGTAATGGAAAAAAAATTGTGTACTTAGGTTTACAACAATGCGGCTACCAGACTCTCGATCGGACATGTGAGTAAGTGTCATAGCTTGAGAGTATGGATTTTAGTATATCTGATAGTACCTTTACTATTCAGCCACAACATCATACACATAAATATAATTACAAGGCACGCCAATGAGCTACAGTTACCTGTGCTTTTCAATATGAGACTGTGCAGCGGAATCCAGTTTGACATGCTTTGAGATGTGCTCACCGGTCCTTGTCGTTAGACTTGACTTCTATGATTGAGACTGCCTGCATTCGTAGTACCTTCAGGTTTGGTCAGAATTCCCTTTGCAAGGGAATTGCTTAATAAGCGTTTATCACGGTGATTAATTGTTTGAAGTGTCGACTTACATAGCTCTTGTTCTAAGTCTTCAAGGGAAGACTACTTTGTCCATTTCAATTAGCATAGGGTTTGACTTAGTGGACGTTTCTACGAAGATTTCCTGCATTATAAATGTTTAAACTATTCACGTATATTGGAAGAGCGAAGATCCGTTTATTGGATAGATGCACTTTACAAAAGTTAAACATCAATTATAAAGATGAAAGTGAAAGAGGGGAAAGTGGAGTAGAGGAAACCTAAAAACAATGATAGAAAGATATATAATCACAAATTCTAGAATAAGACGGTCTGACACCGTGAGACGGTTCATTTTTAAAAAACATTTGTTCATTTAGTGCTAATAAATGAGCTTTGTTTTTATGTAATGGGACGGTCTCACAGTGTGAGACCATCTCTCACAAGAATTAGTGATATATAATATAGCTTAGAAGCAGCGAAAAGCTGAGTAAAAGGATTAGTTTACTACCTCACTTATTACCCGACAGTTTTGACTATGGCCAGCATTATCATTACACTCATTTGCAGCTTCGTAATCCTGAATTCCACATACCAAATTATTACGAAATCCCCCCAATCAGTCTAGCGCAAACAAGAACCAGAAACTTACAATAGACAAGTACCACAACGAAGGGCTGTTTGTCCTGGTGTATAAGCCCCTTACCGACACACCCTAATCGAACGGCTCGAGACAACAACAATTTGAGTTGATGCGAGGTCCTTAGAACAAGACTTTCGTTTATGCGACAAATCACATAACATGGAACCCACAATACGACTCTAACGATGCCCCTGCTCCTGTATAGGGGAAGCAATGCAAGGGCAACTTCGAGAGGCCACCATACACCCAAAAAAAAATTCAGACCAAATAAAATAACAAATGACTTTCCAATTCAAAGTCAAATGAGCAAGGGCGGAAATCAAGAGAACAATTAAATGGCACCAAACCAAGAAAAACCAAGCACGATCACACGCAGGAAAAATGATAGCACTAACAATAGGAAAACACCAGCCAATGTCCACAATAAACTTATACTTGCCAATGACTTAAGGGGAGCCACGCTCTCAAACAAAGAAGCGACAAAGCCAATCCACTGTTTAAAGTAAAAAGAAAAGCACCAACCCAAGGTCAAGCCATTACTCAAGAAATTAATTCCAAAATATTGGGGGGCTACTTATTACTCCCTTCGTCCCCGTGATTTATTTACTCTTTCCATTTTGGGGTGTTTGATTCATTTGTTTACCTTTCTATATTAGGCATACTCTCAATAGGTAATTTAATCATACAATTGCAATATTATCCACTTGTCATCCAAATACACTACTTACAAATGGTTCCCTTCCCTCTCCTTGGTCGTTGTGCCAAAAGTTAAGAATCAAACAGGAGTTTTGGAACCACCACTTTACTTCCAATCATCTTTAAGATCTCAAAAATTATACTCCGTAGACAAACTAATTGGGTGCACAATAATTAGATGAGTACACACTAACTCCATACCAAATTCTAAACAACACACATGAAAATTAATGATTCACACATGTTCATCATACAATCCACCGAAATGAGTTTACCATCAGGAGTTGTGTTTCAGCGTGACTGCTATTTCTGATTCCCTCCTGAATATAACACGCTATTGAGAGGCCAATTTAAACACTCATTAGTAATTACTCGCTTTAAAAATAAAGCAAATAACAAAAATGAAAGTAATCAAACATGTGCACTTTAAAGAACTAATCATACCTAACTTATGAGATATGAGACCAATTTTCGTCGCCCTTACCAACAACTGCAACATACCCACCAAAACCCAGTTACAAGCAAGGTAATCGGAAAACTCCATTAATAATTTTTACCTAGTAGTTTTTTAAATCAATGTCGAATGAAAATGAAAAGATATAATAGAAGATGAAGAACACCTTATACCGTTCAAATAAAATAATTTGGAAAAATAAAAGCCATAACAATAACCTGATTATAAATGAAATGAAGTTGTATTGCTGATGTAGTCGTTATACACCAAAAATAAAACCTAAGTCTCCTAACTAAGAAGATAGCGGAAGTAGGGTCGATCTCCACAGGGAAGAAACTAATTAACTGTAAATCTAAATCTGCAAGTAACAATCTAGGGGGTTTGAAAAGGTTTTAACTAAACTAAATAAGATTAAAGGAAGAGAAATAAAAGTAGAAATAGATATGGAATAAATCGGAGAAAGAGAAATATGCTAGGATTCGGTCCACTGCAATATCGGCATCTACGGGTCAACTAAGTCAGTCAATCTATCAATGAGAAGGGCAATGGTTATCTCCTCTCGGTCTCAAACCACCCTAGGGATTTTCCTAATTAACTCTCGTCCTCTTAGGAATCACCTATCAATTCTAAGCAAGCCTTCCCTTCCAATCTCTCGATCCAGGTCGGGGTTAACTACCTAGCCTAGTCTCCTGCGTGCACTCATTCGACTAAACCTCAATTAAATTGCTTAGACTGATTCCCATATTCAAGACGAACTAAAATAATCTATCCTAACATGCCTCTACTACAGTTTCCCTCATCCCAACATACAAGAAAATTAGCTACTCATGCTATTAGCTATGCTAACTAAGACGATTAAACATATGACAATAGACATAATAAAATCGCAATCAACAAGCATGAATAATAACAACACAGCAATTAAGTAGAGTAAGTAGTAATTAAGATTCAAATAACGGTAAGAGTAAAAGAGAGAAAGTCGTTTACAATCTTAGCAATCCGGCGTAAAGAACAATCCACGTCGAATAAACCCGAATGATAACCAAAGATTAAAAGTTCAGAAACTAATGAAAGATTAATGTCTGCTAATTATGAATGATAAGTTCTGAATAATAATAACTGCCTCCCCTAATGACGTAAATAAGAGTCATATATAGTGTCTAACACGACTCTAACCCTAATTAAGCTATGGACTTGCAGCCCGTGATAGGATCCACTCGATCGAGGGAAATAACCCTTCGATCGAGGCTTTTATTCATGGAAATCAGTTGATCGAGCACTTGATCTACTCGATCGACCAACTGGTAAAAAGCTCCTACTCGATCGAGGTCTTCAGGCTTCAACTTACCTCGATCGACCAACTGCATAGTCGATCGAGGTCTTCTGGCATAGTACGTAGAGTGAGTCATGACTTGGGCTTGATAATGAATGGTTTCACGCTTCCCCATGCAAGAGTTCCTGTCTCGATCCTTCCATTCTCCTAAATGCATGCAAAATGGACTGTTTTGGTTCGGTTTCTGCTACTATGCAGCTTGTACCTACAAAATAGTAATGAAAGTACAAAGTAGCCAAATAGGGGCATATGGTGATATAATATCAACTAAATGACATAGAAATGCGTGCATAAATGGACTAAAAAGTCTATATAAAATACACGCATCAAACTTTGCCAAACCAAACCTTTGCTTGTCCTCAAGCAAACTAAATGCAGCTATATGGAACACAATAAACCTAGGGGAATGGTGTAAGTCTCAGAGCTAGCAACAAGTCAATGTTAAACAGTTTAATGCACTCATTCAATCGCTACAAAGCTTAATACGAAAGTGAACGAATTTATACAATCATGGAAATAAATTAGACTTTCGACCTTGCAAGACTCAACCAAATTCGGACTCTCACGGGTCACTCTTCTCGCATCAAGCAAATTGTAAGTAAATATGTATAAGAAAGAGAGAAGAAAATATAGTCACTCACCTAGACTACGACCGACACAACATGCATTGCTAACTAACATGAAAGATGATTCAAGCACCGTACACACGCATACCACCTTTCAAGGACTATTACGTGCCGAACATTTGCGAAAATATGGATAAGTGAGGCTAATTGGTACGAAGGGGCAAAATAATTATTGGAAATGTGAGGGTAAATAGCCAAGCTAGTTCCTAACAAGACCACAATAGAACTCGTTCCATCTTCCAACAATCACAAATTAAGCTCGATGCCTTAACATATATAGGCATATACGTTACAAATCCCATAAAACACCTCGACAAATAATAATAAGCGCAGGAGGTGTAAACAATAAAAACTTCAGCCAATTATTTTTCATATATTTTTTTTCATTTTTTCTTTCTTTTCTTTTCTTTTTCTGGCTGACTAAGGAAAACATCTCGATCGAGCTGAATGAATCACTCGATCGAGGCAACAACTAAAACAATCTGCTCGATCGAGCTGAACAAAGTACTCGATCGAGACACTAATCAACACATCTCTTCTTTTTCTCGTAAATACCCACTCCAATCAATGAAACGAGCCAAAAACTGACACAATGATACAATATACCTCGACTACTAAACTAGCTCGGTAAAGGTAGGCTCAGTTTAGGATGTAGTTAAGGGCAACAGGCAGATATGGCTTTATGTGGAGTTTAATGGGGTAAAATGAGGAAAAGGGAGATGCAAATATTCTCAAAACAAGTAATACCGACCACAAACCCGATGCGTGCAGGCAATAAGAAATCAAAATTCATATACAAGCAAATGACACGAGGTGTGGGGAGTAACTACTCTCATTCCTAGATTAACTGGTCATGGATGTCACCAGTTATAGGCTCTAAAATCTCAGAAAATATAAGTAGTTTGCCAAAAAGTTGAGTCAAGTCTAATAATCAAATTTAAAATCCAAGACAAAATTCAATAGTTCACTATTTCGATTTTACTAAGTAAGTCAAGAAAGGTGCAAGGAATAGCATAAAATAGACTTGTAGTGCAATTTCATCACGAACAAGACTCCAATCCGACTCAACTAAATGCAAAAATAAACGTGATATTTTTGATTTTTTCAAATTTTTTCTAATTAACATGAATTGTAAACGTGAATGCAATACAAATGCAAATGCAGACGCAAAAGGATGTAAAACACTTACCCAAACCAAAACAGACAATGTCCTCATTGGCTATAGCACAAAGCATATAAGGGAAAGGGAAAAAGACAACCTAATACATGTTCCTAATGAATGAAATTATACAAAGAATGGAAAAAACAATGAACAGAAAAACTCACAAGACAAAGCTTCCCCAAGCCAGCATCAAACTGGGGAGCTAACATCACATACTCTCATCCGTCTCCTCTGTCTCCACCCAATACGTCGGGTCCATCTCCTCCTCCTGAGCTAGCCTCCTAGCTGCCAACTCCGCACGCTCCTTCATGGCCCTCTATACCGGCGTCTCGTCTTCTTCCTCTCCAGAAGAAGAAGAAGAAGATGGTGAAGGATACCCACTCTCTGGGTATCTGTAGAATGAGGGGTGAGGCCATCCATCTGGAATAGGACGCCCTCTGCGAATGTGGTCCTCGTAGATAGGGAACAAGGCCAAGGCCTGATCCTGTCGCATCAGTGCAATATCCCTGCGCATCTCAAGTAGCAAAGCATCACGACGCCCTTGGTCCATGACCTCAGGCGTCTCAAACAGGGGAGGACAAATAAAATTAGGCGGAAAAACCGACTCAGGAGGTGGAGTGGTGACAGGTGGGGGCGTGACAGTGGTCGGCCCCACCTGTTGAGAACCCGACGGCTCTCCAACTTCCCCCTGTGGGAAAGCTCTCTTCCTCTTCTTAGTGGAAGAGGAAGGTGTAGTGGTGAAGGGTATATGGTAAACAGGGGGAGGGGGTTTCACCCCTCTCACTGTAGGGCAAGGTAAGGCGACGGATGTGGAACCACATATCTTCCACACCCGACGCTCAGAGCCCGTCATCCAAGTAAACCCAATCATGACTGGTATATCTAAATCGACTCCTGGTCCTATGCGCTGGTGAGTCCTAGGGAAGTCTGAATAAAGGTGGCGGCCTATCCTACTGACCAGACCGCCACAGACTACGGCGCTAGAAACCCTAGACTCTAAGTTCTTCCAATGAAGAGCCACCAAGTAAGCGATGTTCAGGACAAACGGGGTACCGCTATCAATGTTCAGGTACCCCGCTAAGATGGCTAACTCGGTGTTGGTAATGTTGTTGGGTTCTGGCCTACCAAAGATCGACTCTCCTAAAAGTCGCAAAAAATAGCGCAGCGCAGGGTGGTGAACGTGGGCCACCCCACGAGAGCCGTAGGGTGTGTGAGAGAGAGCGGTCCAGACCTGGGGCAACAACTTCCTAGGGGCTGCTAAAAGACCGTCACTCGAAAGACCCAAAACCTCCCCAAACGTAGCTAAGGTCCACGAATGCGACTCATTAAAGAGTCGAAAATGAATGCAAGCGCTTGTCGGTGAGGTAACATACATATCGAACTCAAAAGTATAAGAACTAAAAAATTCGAGCGTAGGTACTCGATATGTATATTCCCTCATCGAGGCCAAACTCGACATCCCCGTCCCGTTAAGTAACATACAAACATCAGTAAATAAACCTAGCTCCTCTAGGTCGGGACGGTGCAAAAAATGACTCAAATGGATGGGGGAGTCAAGTAAATAAGATAACCGTTTCCGGTGAATAGTAGAAACGAATTGTACCTCCCTTATCCCTTGTAGTGGCCCGAGGGACTCCACGATAGGTGGCTGACTAGCAGCCTTAAGAGCTTTCGGTGGTGCTAGTCCTCGAGTGCTAGCTAGCTTCTGTGCGGCTAGCTGGCTTGTGGTCAACGCCTTCTTACTAGGGGCGAGTGTTAAACTGGAAGGCGGAACAACGGTCTCAGCAGTGACCGTTACAGGAGTCGGAGCTTTAGTGTGCTCCGTGGAGACTGTCTCAGCAGCAGCCTTGGTAACCGTGACAGCAGTTGCAGTCACAACAGCAGCGGCAGTCTCGGCAGTAGCGGAAATCACTGTAGTTGTTGGCTCAGCGACAACCTCGGAAACCGTGGACGTACGTGGGACTGAACTTGATGCCATAGCTACAAAAAGATCAACAAGAACCAATCAATAACATCTAATTCACTTGATTACCCTATAATCAATATCTAACCCTAATTAAATCGGGAAACGGGAAGGACTATGAATTAACTAGTAAAATAGGAAAGAAAAGCTTACTTGTTGATGATTACCCGAACAAATAGCAATTAATCAACAAATTCGAAAAAACGAATTACAAACCCTAATTCACAGAATCTCCAATTAACCGAAATTAAAGGGGAAAGGGTGAGGGCTTTTCAATCAATTGCGAAAGTAAAGAGTTGGGGTAAATGTAATTGGTAATTAATTGGGAATTTATCACAAATTGCAGGTATGAAATTTGCAGAAAAGAAATTGAAAGATGAAGAACAGTAAAGAGTTGGGATCGAGTAAATAGAATGAGGATCGAGGACTTCCTTTTTATAGGTAAGTTGCTTCCCTCGATCGAGTAGAATTTCTACTCGATCGAGGATTTCTGTCATGCCATCCTGCTCGATCGAGTAGATCTGAGTTACTCGATCGAGTAGGTGTCCTTTGATGGTCCTCATTTTTCTCGATCGAATGGAATTCACCTCGATAGATTAATTAGAATGCTACTTGATCGAGCTCTCTTTCTCGCCCACGTCACTCGATCGAATGACAATGTACTCGATCGAATGATTTTTCCTTATGCTTAGCCTTCGACTTTCAACAATTTGATTTCCGCTTCTATTTCCTGCAAAGATGATACAGAACAATACCCCAAAAAAAACTAAAAATCGTCGAACAGGAAAATAAATTGTTCATCTAAACTACGGATTATAATGTAATAGTCTAATCTAAGTAAATAGTCTAATTGTCTAAGTGAAAACGCGATAAAATGTTATTTACAATTTGCACGGGGTTGCAAACCCGGCTACCAACCAAACAGTTTCATGAGAAGGCCACCGTTTGGCCTTTGACTTGCGGAATTACCCTCAGCTGCGGTAATTTCCGTCTTCTTTCTCCACACGTATGATGGTTTCTTGGAGCCTAGCTCCACTTCGGAATCACTTGAATACATGCGAGCTCCTTTGTCCTTCTTGGACTTCTTCTTAATGTCGTCACGCGGACACGGCTCTCCCTTGTCCAGCTCCAATGCTGCCGCTCTATCATCTGTAAGGCAACAAACAACAGCACGTTCCTCCAATTCGCTCCCAAGCTGGAGCGGAGGTGTTACGGCAGCAATGGGGATATCACAGATAGGAGCTATAGGTTCAATAGGAACCGAAACTTTGTCATGCGTGAATAAATGAGGTGTGATATCAGATAAGGGAAGTGCGTAGCATGGTGACACAAGCATAGGACCCTTACTAGCATGAGACTGCGTGAATACTAAGTTCTCCCCACCTATTTGAAAAGTTAGAGTCCGTAACCCAACATCAATAACCGCTTGCGCAATATGCAAGAACGGTCTTCCCAAAATAATGGGAGTGTGGGAATCCTCAGGTATATCTAAAACTATGAAATCAACCGGGATGAAGAATCTTCCTATTTGCACAAGAACATCCTCTATGATTCCTAAGGGTCGAGACAAGGTCCTATCTGCCATCAGTACTGTCATGTATGTACACTGAAGCTTGGTAAAGCCTAACCGTTTGGCTAAAGACAAAGGTAAGACGCTAATACTAGCTTTTAGGTCACATAATGCGTTATCTATAAGATAGGTACCTATATGACACGGTATGGAAAAACTACCTGGGTCGGACAGATTAGGTGGGCATTTATGTTGGAGGAACGCAGAGCATTCCTCAGTTAACGCTACAGTCTCTACAGTGTCTACGGACCTCTTACGCAAAAGAATTTCTCGCATAAATTTTAAGTAAGAGGGTACCTTTAATAGGAGGTCTGCAAAAGGAACGTTCACCTTGAGATCGCGTAAAATGTCAGCGAACCGAGCAAATTCCTTCTCGACATGAGCTTTCTTCAACCGACCAGGAAACGGAACTGGTATGTCAGGATTACCACGTTGCATATCCTTGACAATTGCGTTGTTAATCATCCGCTTGCTTAACCCCTTCGAACGAGCTTCTCGCTCAAGAAAACCCATCGATCGAGTATCTAGGTCACTCGATCGAAGATTATCAGAGCTTAAACTGCTCAATCGATCAGCTTCCTCAGTCAACTTATTCGATCGAGTAACTGGATTCTCTCGATCGACCACTTGCCTATCTGAACCACTCGATCGACCATCACTATCCTCTCGATCGAGTAACAAACTTTTTGATTCCCTCGATCGACTAACACAAACATCTCGATCGAGTGCTTTCTCCTTCAATTCATTCGATCGACTAGCAATAACCTCTCGATAGATTACATTATCAGCAACAGTCTTCGCAACTTTGGGATGCGCACCAAAAATATCAGTAACTGTACCAGAACTGTCATAGGCAAGACCGCTTCTCAGAGTAATCATGTTCAGCGTCTCCTTGTTCTTATCAGTATGAGACGGTAACTGCCCAGGTTGCCTAGTCGATCTAGCTCCCGCCAATTGAGCAATCTGCGACTCCAAAAGCTTGATAGTAGCATTTGTTGCTTGATCATATTTACTCATTTGGATAGCTAAAGCTTGGATCATAGACTTTAACTCCCCGACTTCTGAAATTCCTCCAGATGAGGAACTAGCTTGCTGTGAAGACTGGATTTTCTGAAATCCTTGCTTGTGCGGCGGTTGATACGTCGGCTGCGGTGGTAGAGGTGTAGGATTTAAGACGTTCTGGCTTGTCCATCTCAAATTGGGATGGATATTCCCTTGATTGTAGTACCCACCTCCTTGACGGTATTGTTGAAAGGAGAAGACTTGCTCCTTTTCAGCAAAACAATCTATAGCCGTGTGACCAGTGTCGCCACACCTCTCGCAAGTAATCACATCATCCCGCTGCAGCAAATGAACCGTCTGCTGGTTATCTTCAGCTTTCTTCTCCCATTTGTCAAGTCTGGCATTTATTTTATCGAATTTTGCATCCAGACCTTCAGAATCAATACTAGCTATCGTCCGTGTACCACTTTGCGGATTACCATATTCAGCACAATGGGTTGCCATCTCCTCTATCAGTTTCCAACCCTTATCATCATCTATTTCCTTCTGGAACCTCCCGTTTGACGCGGCATCTAGAATGGCTCGATGATCGTGATATAACCCGTTGTAGAACTGGTTACACAAAAACCACTGTTCGAACCCATGGTGTGGAACAGACCTCACTAGCGTCTTGAATCGATCCCAGGACTCATAGAGATTTTCATGTACCGTTTGCTTGAAATTAGTAATATGACCCCTCAAAGCATTCGTCCTCTGTGGTGGAAAATACTTTTTGTAGAAGGCCAGAGCGAGTGTGGTCCAGTCGGTAATACCCAATTCTTCTCGATTCAAGTTCTTCAACCAGTCTTTCGCATTATCAGTGAGGGAAAAAGGAAACAAGAACTCCTTGATCTTGTCAGCTGTCACCCTTTTAGAAACCGGAATAGAAGAACAGTAGTCAGCAAAGGTCTCATTATGCTTCCTCGGATCCTCCCCAGCTACACCCCTACACTTATCCTGCTGGACAAGCTTGATATAAGACGGACGAAGATCGAAAGAAGTTCCATCTTCGTCCGTTGTAAGTTTGAATCCTTGAGGTATACATGCAGCTGTAGGCTCAGAATGGCTAGCAATATTAGGCATCTTTGCTGGAATGGTAGTTTCAACAGTTAAATCTTCCTCGAAAATAAAACTGTCAAAGACGGATTCAGAAGTACTCAAGTCTTCCTCCTGAATAGTCTTATCTAACCCTCTCTTCATGCGTAGGAAGGTTCTTTCAGGCTCCGGATCAGCTTCCACTAATTCGAGCCTTTGAGACCTCCTCATACACAACTATAAAGAGAAAGATAAGAACAGTCTTAAGGAATTAGAAATTCCTTAAGACGAGACAGAAATAAATAACAGAATATTAAATTGCCTCCCCGGCAACGGCGCCAAAATTTGATGTGGTCGTTATACACCAAAAATAAAACCTAAGTCTACTAACTAAGAAGATAGCGGAAGTAGGGTCAATCTCCACAGGGAAGAAACTAATTAACTGTAAATCTAAATCTGCAAGTAACAATCTAGGGGGTTTGAAAAGGTTTTAACTAAACTAAATAAGATTAAAGGAAGAGAAATAAAAGTAGAAATAGATATGGAATAAATCAAAGAAAGAGAAATATGCTAGGATTCGGTCCACTGCAATATCGGCATCTACGGGTCAACTAAGTCAGTCAATCTATCAATGAGAAGGGCAATGGGTATCTCCTCTCGGTCTCAAACCACCCTAGGGATTTTCCTAATTAACTCTCGTCCTCTTAGGAGTCACCTATCAATTCTAAGCAAGCCTTCCCTTCCAATCTCTCGATCCAGGTCGGGGTTAACTACCTAGCCTAGTCTCCTGCGTGCACTCATTCGACTAAACCTCAATTAAATTGCTTAGACTAATTCTCATATTCAAGACGAACTAAAATAATCTATCCTAACATGCCTCTACTACAGTTTCCCTCATCCCAACATACAAGAAAATTAGCTACTCATGCTATTAACTATGCTAACTAAGACGATTAAACATATGACGATAGACATAATAAAATCGCAATCAACAAGCTTGAATAATAACAACACAGCAATTAAGTAGAGTAAGTAGTAATTAAGATTCAAATAACGGTAAGAGTAAAAGAGAAAAAGTCGTTTACAATCTTAGCAATCCGGCGTAAAGAACAATCCACGTCGAATAAACCCGAATGATAACCAAAGATTAAAAGTTCAGAAACTAATGAAAGATTAATGTCTGCTAATTATGAATGATAAGTTCTGAATAATAATAACTGCCTCCCCTAATGACGTAAATAAGAGTCATATATAGTGTCTAACACGACTCTAACCCTAATTAAGCTATGGACTTGCAGCCCGTGATAGGATCCACTCGATCGAGGGAAATAACCCTTCGATCGAGGCTTTTATTCATGGAAATCAGTCGATCGAGCACTTGATCTACTCGATGGACCAACTGGTAAAAAGCTCCTACTCGATCGAGCAAAGGATGTAGCTCGATCGAGGTCTTCTGGCTTCAACTTACCTCGATCGACCAACTGCATAGTCGATCGAGGTCTTCTGGCATAGTACGTAGAGTGAGTCATGACTTGGGCTTGATAATGAATTGTTTCACGCTTCCCCATGCAAGAGTTCCTGTCTCGATCCTTCCATTCTCCTAAATGCATGCAAAATGGACTGTTTTGGTTTGGTTTCTGCTACTATGCAGCTTGTACCTACAAAATAGTAATGAAAGTACAAAGTAGCCAAATAGGGGCATATGGTGATATAATATCACCTAAATGACATAGAAATGCTTGCATAAATGGACTAAAAAGTCTATATAAAATACACGCATCAATTGCCATGGCAGTGAGATCTCTCACCTTCTAAGCAGGAAACATAGAAGATCGGGGAAATGAGGGGAGCAATAATAGGGGATGGGAAATGAATAAGGGAAATATAAAGGGAATGGTAGTTGCAGGAAAAATGAGTGGTGGAGGAATGAATAAGATTGAGTGAACGAGAATGAAAGTGCAAATGAAAAGAGGAAAGTGATAATGCCGTTCCTGTTTCGCCTCATTCACCAAACCATCATCCTTGGTTCCTCCATTATATGGATTTCGTGCTCAATATCATGTAATCATGTAACAAATTTTGTGGCACAGTCTCATCACCTGGGCTTTCGTGCTCCGCCGTTCTGCTATCACAGATTACCGGAAGTGTTTTTTATGGGTATACTTATTAGGTTAGTTATCATTATTAGATTAGATTAGAGGTTTGAGTTTTTTTATTGTTACTATTATCAGTATTTTGATATTATAGTACTGTTATTGTTATTATTACTACTATATTGTTTGTTATTATTAATAAATACCCTAAATCCTACGTAATAGCGACAATAATAATCATAACAACGATACCCCTAAAAAAAATAATGAGATGGGCGAGTTTGAAGAACAGAGAAGGTGAAGAAGAAATTACTGGTGTAAGAAGGTGGCCGTTAATCGGAAAATGATGATGCTCTGAAATTCGACAAGGACACCAAAATAGAGGATGGACCAGAAACAAGAAGAAGAAGAGGTCGGTGAGATAGATTAACCAGAAAATGATGAAATAGGTATGAGGAGTTCTTTCTAGAATCATTGAAACGAGAAGTAGAGAGGTCGGTGAGCTTAAGGAGTGAGATGGAAATGAGTGAATGAGAGAGACAGAGAAATGGAGAATGACATAAGGAAGTGGGTGGGAATAAGTAAGAAAATGGAGGGCGGGGATTGAATGGGAAGATCAATGGTTGGGAGGGGGGTTTAGAGGTTACTATTCCTAAGGAACGCTAGCTACCCTTGTAAACTTTTAAAAGGGTGTAGATTAAGATATTTAAAGAATATTTATGTGCAATTTTTTGTTTCTTAGAACTTTTATACTCTCTCCTATCCAAACGAATGTACCCACTTTCCTTTTTTCGGACTATCCAATCCAATGTTCCCCTTCATTATTTGGTAAAAAAGTTGACAAATGTATCCTCTTAAATTTCTTTTTATTACACTTATGCCATTGACAATAACACATTAAACAACCCCATTATCTTACCCAAATTATATAAACCCATCTCAATTTAACTTTAAACACTCATTATTTTCTTAACCCACCCCCACCTAATTAAATGAAAAGCCTAACCCTAATTCATTTGTCCGCCCGTCTTCTCTCAAGCCTAACCCTCTTTTTCTCTCTTCACTTCCTTCATCCGTCTTCTCTCAAGCTCACAAAAAGTATTCACATGCCAACATCTTAACTTATTGTCTTTCACATATCTAATTCTTTCCCCAAATATAATTTTAGTATTCATATTTTACAAAAAAAAACATGAACAAAAACCCTAGATCTACAAAATTAGGAAATGGTAATTTGTGTGAATGTCTCAAAAATATTGATCTTGAAGCTTGTAAATACTGTGTTGAGGGTTTGTTTACCCCTCTCTCTTCTGAGCAAGTGACTGATCGTGATCCTCATGATGGAGGGTCTTCATGGGATCCTCACTCTGATTCTTCAACCTATTATATTCCTTATCCTATCATTGATGAGGAACCTAAGATGGCGTCGAGAAATGGTGTTCCTCATTTTGATTCTTCGACCGTTCATAGTCCTGATCCTGTCATTGATGAGGAATCTAAGTTGGCGTCTAAACATGGTGTTCCTCTTTCTGATTGTTTGAGGAATCATCTGCCTCATCATGTTGACGGTGACAGATTTAGTGGGTCTCCAAAGGATATTATTGTGGCTGATTCTTATGAAGGGTATGACGGGTTGGACATTTCAGGCAAGGATGATGACAATCAGGCATCCTCATCCCTTAAGGTGGATGATGAGGAGATTAGTTTCTGTGACAACCCTCGCGAATGCGGAAATATAAAACATACAAGCATGTGAAGTAAATTGCGGAGATACGGTATTTTAAAAACTTTTATACATGCAAGATAGATAAAACGAGGAGTGTCGAAATATTACAAACTAAGTATGGAATATAACAAAGAGACGGAGGCTCTCAAAATGTTAGCAA
>JAIUZE010035812.1:0-19104 GCA_022085475.1 Heliosperma pusillum | reverse complement strand
AGATTGTTGGAGTAGGTGCCCTCCACAATAGTGCGCCACATAATAAATCTTATTAAGGAATATAATTGGGATATTTATTGACTATATATATGATTAGTCAGTTGATTAACGTAAATCAATAACGGTTGGCTGACTAGAGTTTGACGTTATTGTCGTTTGACGTCGGTGATCAACTGATCCCTTTCGGTCACACCTAAAGGATGAAATCCATATAGTAACTAATTATTTGTATACGATACAGTTAATTAGTACATTACATATATTCGATATGTACGAGAGATAATTGTTAGAAATTGAGTTAAGAACTCAAATTCGATTAAGCTTATTTTTCAATTATGCGATAATTGACTAATAAATTTATATCTTATTTTAATACGATTAAATAAGATTTAACTTAGTAATTAATCGTTAAATTACTAAATTAGTTGAGGTTTGAGATAGAGGTAATTAGTTAATTATATTTACAAGGAGTTGTAAAATAAATTAACTAAGCATTGTGGGACCCATTATATATTGATATAATGGTAAAATATTACTTAAAATGTTAAGTAAATATTATTTATTTAATTGAGTCATATAATTGTTATATGATCAAATTAACACTTAATTATACAAGATAATTAACAATATGATCAATAAGTATTTGTGAGACAAATATCAAAAATCAAAATGGACCTAACTAGACCAATAGTGGCCGGTTATGATGTAGTTACAAGGGTGATGATTTTGTTCTTGTTTTTACTCTTTAGTTACTTATTGAAAGTGACATAACAAGTATAAAACAATCATCATCTTTTCTACAACACTCCACTCAAATGCATGTGATAAAATTGAACAAATAATAGTCCAATTTTGGACATGAGGATCCGGCCTTATGGCCTTAATAATGAACAAAAGTTGTTCATTTTTATGATCACTTGATTTTGTGCAATTGTCATACTTCTTTCTAAAATTTTTCCTCTCACTAAAAACTCTCAAATACTAATATTTACTAAGTATTACTAGTGTAGTAATATAGTCATAATATTAGTAGAATAATATCTATCTTATTATCTAGTTAATAATAAGTGTAGATTATTTGGATTAATCTTGGTGCAACTTAGAGGAGATCTTCTACTTTGGAGATTATTTGTGTTCATCCATATTATTAGCTCAAGAACAACAAGAAGGAGTTCTTGTTGTGCCCTTATATTTTCCATATCAATGTGAGGAAAATTCTTCTCTTATATAAATGTCTTTATATTTGCATGCATGTTACATAGATCATTATAAACTAAATTAAAAAGTAATTTGGTAATTAATTAGAGGAGTCTAATTAAGGTCTATGGACTTTCAATTGGTATCAGAGCTAGCTTGTAGCATGCATGTTCATTTTGGACATTTTTTATTAAAGTTATAAGATAACTAATAAATCAAAGATTTTGAGTGTTAAAATACGATTCTGACGAAAAATGTTGGTGCATGTATACCTACGACCTCAAAATGTTTGTGGTCAAATTCGTTGATTTTGGGCTAATTGCTATATATATTGATTTTTGGCGTTTATGTTAAACCGACGCTAACATGCATTTTATGAGTTAAAAGTTAACTAAAAATAGTTTCATGTTGATTCTGGCCATGAAATTTTAATATGATCTCACATGCATTTCTTACATATTGTATGTAAAATTTCGTGACTTTTACTTACGTATTGCATGTTTATTGATTTTTATACGATAAAAGTCGATAATATGAGATTATAATGTTCATAAAATTTAAACGTCCATTTATGGTCTTGAAATTTTTTTGTACATTTTAAATTCTGATGTTGATACTCTTGGTGAAATTTCATAATTTGTTTCACTGTTTTACTATATGTAATGTTTTTATTTGATAAAACCATATAATACAAAGCTATTTGTTCATAAAATTAATTTAAATTTTTTGAGCAAATTTTTTTATTTTTATAGTTCCTGGATTTGTTCCAGAATGTACAAAATTTTTTCTTTCAAATTTTATGATGTTTATATTTTATTTTGGTTTTATTTCATAATTGTTATGATTAAACCGTAATATTTAGCAAATGAAATCAAATCGATCTAATTAATGACCAACGAAATTAGTAGTGACTAATTTTGAGTTCTAAAACATTTTAGTTAATTAGTTTGAATTTAAATGAGATTTAAATGTTGATAGTGATTTTTAATGGTTAAAAATCAATAAATCCCGGAAAAATCGAGCTACAATGAGCATGAATGAATTTAGGACGATTTTGGCATGAATTTTGCAGAAATTTATTTTATTTATGGTTGAATGAATGAATGTCATGTATTTAATAATTTATGCAAAGTTTGTACCTAGTATGGCCTAGTTATTTTTATCGTTATTACCCGTAATGTAAGGGAATAACGGTTTGGTTGTAATTTTATTGCGATCTCGTATCGCCGGTTTGTATAATTTAATAATTTTATTTTATAGTATAAATGTATAATAGGAATTTGTATATTTGTACATTTGTAATTATTTTTATGAAGACCGGTGGCTCCCTTAAGACGGTGCCATTTTGGAAGATGTTCCAAGTGAAGAGGCAAGTGACCAAGGAGTTGGTTTCCGAATTTGTAACTATCTAGCTAATTTTGATTAGCTAGGTGGCCATACTAGGATTTTATTGTTGCTTGATTGCTTGCTTTATTTTCGCTCATGCCAAAATCGTCACACATGCATTTTATTTACCGTGATTGTCAATTCAACGTTATTCACAATTCACCGACTTAGTGCGCTTATAGGGAATTAATAACAAAATTGACAAGACCTCTCACATAACTTAAAAATTGAGATTTAGCCTTACCAATTAGTAACACCTATGAACCCCGTGTTCATTAGGGCTACCACGCTCGTGGGTCCCTTTTTACCTCGGGTAAGTAGGGTGATGCGATCACAAGCAAAAATTGGATTGGACTCAACGAGATAAGCGTTATCTTGGGACTAGGAGATGGATTTAGTTAAAATCCGTCAACCAAGAGTTCTAAGTGTAGAATTAGTCAAGTATTGACTTACCATTTTTAGATAAAGGTAGCATGCGATGTCTATTTTTGTCTAAAGATGGGTCTTGGAATCACTTATGTAATTTCGTGAGGGGTCATTATATGAGTGACTTGTTTAAAAGTGTTTTTACAAGTAAAATATATATAAGCAATGAATGTTTATTTTCCGTTGATATTTATTTTTATTCGCACAATGACAATTATTTTTCTTCTATGAACTTATAAATCCGTTCAATCGTGGAAAAGGTTTCCATTATTTTATACGGTAGCATTTTGATTGCAATCTCCGTTTATACCCCCGTAGCTAAAGACAAAATGAATTGTATCTTTTGATCCTCATATTCACCATTGCAAATGTCTCTTATGAAGAGTAAATGAATAAGTCACACTTAGTCAAAAGCGTTTTTTGAATATTTTGTGACGCCTTCTTATAACAATGGTACATCAAATTTTGCTCCAAAGAAAATATTTGTATTTTGGTATGTCGTCATTATACTCCTTATCGAGGCTTACCTCAAAAGAGGCCAAATCAGTTGGGATGACTAGGTTAATCGATTTATTTGAAATCGTGAACAAACCAAATACCGTAATCACTTCATGAAAAGTTTATCCTTTTGAAGGTAAAA
Organism: Heliosperma pusillum; assembly: GCA_022085475.1. Classification (NCBI taxonomy): domain Eukaryota; kingdom Viridiplantae; phylum Streptophyta; class Magnoliopsida; order Caryophyllales; family Caryophyllaceae; genus Heliosperma; species Heliosperma pusillum. Next base: position 15,455 of record JAIUZE010035812.1, on the reverse strand, counting down.
CCATGAATGAAATGAAGAATAGTTTTCACAATAATTCCAATATACTTGTCTAAATAGAGATTCATGAAAGTGAGTGGGAGAACTAAGAATGATGTTTATATTCTTAATTGTTAAGACGAGGTTCAAGAGTAGGTTGGCTCGACTTTGACACAAGGCAAGGGATAAAGGCAAGACTATTTTGAATAGTAAAGTCAAAACCCAAGCAATGTGTCGAACCCAACTTTTGACGATTCTATTTTACAGTGTAGGACACAAGAAAAGAATCTTCCCAAAGTTTTCTAAAGAGTTAGAAATTGGGTGTAATTTTCACCCATAAAATCTATATGATCGACATTTATTTTGCTAAATGCAATTTTTGGGTATTAGATACCTATTATGGTTTTCATCAATGTATTCAATGCATATAATAATGATTCGTGCGACGACTAACCATAATTAAATGTCGACCTACAAGGGAAATATAACTTTTGTAGTTTTATTTCTATAGAGACATATAAAAGTTATAATGTGATCAATCTAGTTTTGGATTTAGAGGTATACTTCAATAAACGTTATTATGTACATAACCTCTAAATAAAGAATATAGTATCCACTTAAGTGTACGACACAAGTGTTTCACTTTTGTGAATAGAACAAACGTTGTATCTTTTTATGCCTATATTTGGTCAATGGTTATCCTATACCAATCAAAGGTAAATATATTCTTGATCTAAACTAGTAATAATTACTTGTCATATAGATTGTAAAAGCTCAAAATTGGTGACCTATGTCTAATCTTAATTCTGGATTGTGTAGCACATTAAGAGGCTAGTATTAACAACTATCCCTAACCCATCTGCTTTTGAATCTTATAGTGCGTGCGAATCTTGTACTCAAGGCAAGATGATTCGTACCCTTTTGTTGAAAAGGAACTCGAACTAGTAAATTATTGGCTCCATTACATAAGAATACGTGTGGTCCAATAACAAACACAACCAGAGATGGTAATGATTACTTCACTTGATTTACCGACGATTTAAGTAGATATTATGTTTGATTCTACTTAATGAGGTGCTAAGAGAAATCTTTGAAAGTTCAAAGAGCTTCAATGTGAAGTAGTTAACCACTAAGAGCATTAGATCAAGGACTTACGACTAAATCGTAACTATAAATATCTAAGTATTGACTTTGATTTTCACCAAAAGTATTGTGAAATGGTTTCACAAGTTAACTTATCTAACACACATTATTAGATAAGGTGTTGTTGAATAGAGAAACAGAACCTTATACGATATGGTTTTGTCTTTATCAAGTGAAAATGAGCCATTTGACTAACCTTGGGATCTTAATATTTCTGTCTGCTATTTCTTTTCCCACCATATTAAAACACATTTAAAACAGTCTGATTTCATTCCATATACGATATGGGTAGGTAGCGTACCTAATTTAAAAGTTATTTGAATGAAACAAGTGCTCAATAATCCCACATTGACCACGAGAACAAAGCGTTTGTGACTCGTGATGTTGTCTTTCAATAAAAATACGATTGTTTCTTGATAAGACAGAGTGGGAGAAAATGTTTCAAGAGCCACAAACTGAGCATATGGTCCGGAAAAAAGTTTTCCTCATTGCTTGTTCAGTAGTTGTTTCTTCGGAACCTAGGAGGTCAAGTGCAATTTTATCACTCCTTAATAGTGATGAATTCTAATATGTGACTTATAAAAGACTGTTTTTAGTCCCAACTTCTTGCTATGGCTTAGAGTCATACGATTCGTAATGGACTCCATGCATGATGGTCAGGTATGTGACCTGGTAAATTTTACTTGAAGAAGTACGACCTCTTCAAGGTAAATTGATTTTTAAGATCGAAATTTGCATGGATGAACATTAAAATGTTTTCAAAGATAACTTGGTAGGCAAAGAGTTTTGCACCAACCTTAATTCTTTGATCCATTCAAATATACTTAGCGATTACAGCACATCATAATAGTATGATGCCAACTGGATCTCAAGAACCACCTTCTTGAATACAATTCTAGAAGAGGTAGTATATTTTATATTCACCTGTGGGTTCGTAGATCCTAATTATCCTAAGTTAATTTGCAAGCTTAAGAGTATGTCATAAGTAAGCACAAAAGAGTTGGAATTAGTGTGTCAATCATGTTGCAAAATATTTCTCGATATCTCGAGGAATTATGTTTATACTTGAAGTTTAGTGGGAGTAATGTGGTGTGCATCAGTCTTATATGTGGAGACATATTGATCATTTTAGATGATGAAAGATTTTGGAAAAGTAGAATACATCTTTTAGATATCTGGATTTATGGAGATAAATCTAAAAGGATATTAGCATTGAGTCAAAATTCTTATATCGATAAGATCTTTGACTAGTTCAAGGAAGTGAAGGTGAACAACATCATAATTGAGTCTTTTGCTTCGCGTGCGGGGGGGTGGTCATTAATATTACGCCTGTGATGTATACTCATCCGCTATTTCGCATTGCTTTGCAGTATGACGAATCATTTGCAATCAAATCAAGGGAGATCACTGATAGCCATAAAGAACATCCTTAGTAATTGCAAAGGACTAAAAGATATGGTCATGTGTTTGCGAGTTTAACTGAGTTGAGGGTGTAAGGTTACACAGACTTCAGTTTCCAAACTGATCAAAGTGATTTGAAATCACGAACTGTCTGTGTTTCATAGAAGATTTATCTGTTGGAAGAGTTCCAAACAGAAAATACTATTGGAAAGGTTCCAAGTAGGAGTGACATTTTCAAATATAAATGTCATGTATCCGCTGGAAGTGTTCCAGGAAGTTTATCATTGCGGATTTAACAACGGAAATGGAGTACATTGCGTCATATGATGATGCATATGAAGGTAGCTTGGAGGGACTAGAAATAATTCATATAGTTGTATATCCTATCCCATTATACTGGTAAAACAGTGGGAGCTACCTTTAGGCCAAGAGTCCTAAGTCTAGATTCAAACCTAGACACGTACTCAGAAAGTTTTATGTAATATGAGATTACGTAGACAAAGAGAAATAGCAATCAGAACGATGGAAAGATGCAAGCATTGCTAATCCATAAGCCATGCTTTTTGCAGGCTGAACATGATAGTCATGTCATTTCAATGGGGATTGAAATATGTACCTGAATTGCTAAAGATTATAAGATATGAAATTATTGATAGCGTATCAATTTTTCAAAATATTTGATAATCGCATTCATTGTTAGAGTTTCATTAAAAACTCCTTTATTTAGTTTGACTAAATTTTAATACTTTGTTTATTCGAATTGGTTGAAAGAAAGGTTGAACCCAATTCAAGTGAACAGGACGAACTTAGTATTTTGTCCCTAGTCACTCTATGAGGTGACGTCTCGAAATGACTAGATTGTAAGTCGATCGATGGTTGGTTCAGCACCATGGGGTCATGGAGATGACTGGTCGTTTACATAGACAGACTGTATGACACTCTGTCGTACAGTGAAAATTTTAGAGACTTTTAAAATCAATTATTTGAGCCTGCGTCGTGGCCAGGGTCTGGATCTTATTCATAAGGCGATTTCTTTTGGACTGTGCGACCGTCCTATCTGAGTCGGATGCAGTTTCAGATTGGTTTTGGTTGATTTCGTTCTAGGTTAGGGCCGTTTAATTTTAAAAGGAGGGCCGATCGACTTTTCTGGATCATGGTGATCTGAATCGTTACCAGAGTAAGTGGATGGTCAAACAAGAATTGTCCAACCACGTTGAGTAAAAACACATTCTGTAGGCCACTCGAGGAGTAGTAACTGATAAATGCGTGGCCACGCTCGGAAAAGAGGATCCATGTAGATTTTCCGGTCAGATAGTTACTCTCAATATCCGAGGGAAAACCACTCATGATATGGTACAATCGCAAGTGCGACTTAAAGGACACTTGCGTTGAGTGGGAGATGTGATAAAGAGACAGACATCGGTGACGCACACTTGGTCAGACAAGTGGGAGACAAGTGGGAGATTGTTGGGAGTTAGTGTCCCCACAAAAGTGCGCCACATAATAAATCGTATTATGGGAAATAATTGGGATAATTCATTGATACATATATTGATTAGCGTTTGATTACGTAAATCAATACCGGTTGGCTACCTAGAGTGAAGTTATGTCGTTTGACGGCGGTGATCAACTGATCCCTTCCGTTCACACCTAAAGGATGAAATACAAATAGTAACTAATTATTTGTATACGATACAGTTAATTAGTACATTACATATATTCGATATGTACAAGAGTTAATTGTTAGAAATTGAGTTAAGAACTCAAATTCGATTAAGCTTATTTTTCAATTATGCGGTAATTGACTAATAAATTTATATCTTATTTTAATACGATTAAATAAGATTTAACTTAGTAATTAATCGTTAAATTACTAAATTAGTTGAGGTTTTGAGATAGAGGTAATTATTTAATTATATTTACAAGGAGTTGTAAAATAAATTAACTAAGCATTGTGGGACCCATTATATATTGATATAATGGTAAAATATGACTTAAAATGTTAAGTACATATTATTTATTTAATTGAGTCATATAATTGTTATATGATCAAATTAACACTTAATTATACAAGATAATTAACCATATGATCAATAAGTAATTGTGAGACAAATATCAAAAATCAAAATGGACCTAACTAGACCAATTGTGGCCGGTTAAGATGTAGTTACAAGGGTGATGATTTTGTTCTTGTTTTTACTCTTTAGTTACTTATTGAAAGTGACATAACAAGTATAAAACAATCATCATCTTTTCTACAACACTCCACTCTAATGCATGTGATCAAAAAACAAAATAATAGTCCATCTTTGGACAAGGGTGAACCGGCCTCATGGCCTTGATAATGAACAAAAGTTGTTCATTTTATTACCACTTGATTTTGTGCAATTTGTTTACTTCTCTCTAAAACTCTTCTTATCACTAAAAACTCTCAAATACTAATATTTACTAAGTATTACTAGTGTAGTAATATAGTCATAATATTAGTAGTATTATATCTATCTTTTTATCTAGTTAATAATAAGGGTAGATTATTTGGGTTAATCTTGGTGCAACTTAGAGGAGATCTTCTACTTTGGAGATTACTTGTGTTCATCCATATTTGTAGCTCAAGAACAACAAGAAGGAGTTCTTGTTGTGCCCTGATATTTTCCATATCAATGTGAGGAAATTTCTTCCTTTATATAAATGTCTTTATATTTGCATGCATGTTACATAGATCATTATAAACTAAATTAATAAGTAATTTAGTAAATAATTAGAGGAGTCTAATTAAGGTCTATGGACTTTCAGACTCTCTTGTGAATTTGTTTAAATATCCTTTGGAGGGATTTGAGATTATTTTGGGGATGGATTGGTTGGGAAGACATCGGGCTAGAATAGATTGCTTTCAGAAGGTGTCCTGAAAGGGACCTAAGGGACCTAAGGGAGTGAGGGTGTCTTACAAAGGATTATTTGTGGTGAAGCTTAAAGTTAAGTTGATTACCTTGATTACTTTGAAAACCTATCTGAGGAAAGGTGAGGAGTTGATTCTATGCCTTTTACGGGAGGGGAAGAGTTGAGTGCTGGGGATATTGTTATGGTGAATGAATTTCAGGATGTCTTTCTTGATGACATTCCCGGATTACCACCTAGAAGAGAATTAGACTTTAGTGTGGAGTTGAAGCCTAGGATGAGACCCATTTCTAAGGCCCCGTACAGTATGGGATCAAAGGAGTTAGAGGTGCTAAATAAGCATTTGGAGGAGTTGCTAGACAAGGGATATATTAAACCCTGTGTTTCGCCATAGGGAGCACCTGTGTTGTTTGTTAATAAGAAGGACGAGAGTTTGAGGTTATGTATTGATTATAGGGAGTTGAATCATGTGAGAATTAAGAATAGAACACACTACCGCGTATTGATGATTTGTTTGACCAGCTTAGTGAAGAGGGTATCTTTTCTAAGATTGATTTGAGGTCGAGATACCACTAATCGAGGGTAAAGGATGATGATATACCTAAGACTGCTTTTAGGACACGATATGGGCACTATTAATTTGTTATTATGCCATTTGGGTTAACTAATGCACCGACAATGTTTATGGATATGATGAACCGAGTATTTAGTCCCTATTTGGATAAATTTGTAGTTGTCTTTATCGATGACATTTTGGTGTATTCCAAAATGAGGAAGTAGCACGAGAAACACCTGAGGATTTTGTTTCAAACGTTAAGGGAAAATCAGTTATATGCTAAGGTAAGTAAGTGTGAGTTTTGGTTGGAAAAAGTAGCGTTTTTGGGTTATGTGGTGTCTAAAGAGGGAGTTTCTGTAGATCCAAGTAAGATTGAGGCTTTGTCTAATTGGGAGAGACCGAAGAATGTTGTTAAGGTGAGAAGTTTACGAGGATTGCTTTGGTATTATAGAAGGTTTGTCAAAGATTTTTCCAAGATAGCAAGGCTTATGAAGATTTTAATGAGAAAGGAGAACAAATATACACTACCAGAATAACAAGGGAAACTGACGGAAAAAATCCGTCAGTAACAGCTGTATTCCTTCAGTAACGCGTGTCGGTTCATTTCATCACAAAAAAATCTTTTCTGACGGATTTTCCGTCAGAAAGAAGTTTACTGACGGTGTAATGAACGCACAATAGATGGTCAAAGTCAACATAATGTTGACCATACTGACGGAATTTTCGTAAGTGACTGACGAATTTTTCGTTAGTTTCCCTTCTTATACTAACAAAAATGCTGACGGCTTTTCCGTTAGTAAAGTCAACAGAATGTTGACGTCAACTGAATGTTGACTTTACTAACAAATTTTCCATCAGTAATTTAAATGTCAGTTGCTGGAAGTAGCAACCTGCTGCCCAGCCCAATGCACATTTTGCATTGTTTTGAACGATAAAAATCTCAATAAAACCCGCAATACAACAAATACAATCGTCGACTACAAAGTGGGAATTCATTCTCATGTCGACCGCTTGAGCGGGAATCAACACGAGGCAACAAAAGAACTAAACAAGATCGATGGTAATTGGTAAAACAAAGCTCCTTTAAAGAAAAAGCGATACAAATTTGTAGAACCGTCTGATTAACTCATAAATACAACCGTCTTACTAACTTTGAAAAAAACTAATGTCTTTAACATAACAACTAAGATAGACGAAAAATACTAACCTGAGGGAGTAACGGAATCACACCCAAAGTCGTGCCCGTCATCCGTGTAGTCGTACCTTGAACATGGAGGAGGGAAATTGCACGAACCCGTGGGAAGAACGTCATCACCGCCTCTTGCATGGTCTCCATTTGCTCGTTCTGGCGACGAACTTGGTATTGAGTGGCACATAGTTGTGCTTCAATGGCTAGTCGGTCAGCTCGCTCATCTTCTCGTTGATTCGCGATTTTCTTCAATTGCTTCTTCATTTGAGCATTCTCAATTGTGAATTTAGCGTACTTTTGTGGTTCATACCACTCTTCTTTCCCCTTATTTCCGATCCCGAATGGTCTCGACTTCCTGTTGAAACCCTTGATAGCATTATAGTATGCATGGAACTCGTAGCTCATCTCTTCAGTGTAAGCAACCTAAAAAAAAAAACAATCAAGTAAGAAATTATAAAATAAAGAGTATTAAAGTTGGATATATATGTATATATAGAATAAGGATCATGTGAGTCCACCCTATCTTTTTGAGTCCGTGAGTCTATGATACAATATAACAAGTTATACTAAACAATATCACGGGATATAATATACAATATCATTTCACTGAACCACTTTTTCGCGCATTATTACGAACTTTTTTTTTCTCATACTTTTTTTACACCAATTGATTCCACTACCGAATTCCGACAACCACCATCATTCTCTCGCCCTTTCATGCCGGAAAGTCACTATTATCGGTGTTTCACCGAAGTTTATTATATATAGCTTCTTTTATCATATTTCCTCTCTACTAAGCATCTTTGCCTCCGACATTTTTCTTCATAGCCGACGACGAGACCCCTATTTTAACGACGACAATGACAAATTTTCTAGTGATTAGGGGTGGTGTGAGCTCCGAGTAAGAGTAAGGTGTATGGATGGAGGAATATGATGATTTGAAAGAAAACATGGGATAGATAATGGGTGACGACGGTGCCCGATAAATGTTTGCTTGGGTCATTTAGGTGTTTTGATATGACGTCGTTACTGGTGGGTGGGTGGTTATCGTCAACGGCGAGTAGTATGACATAAAATATTTTTAACCCTTTTGTGCTGTTTTTTTTTCGTGATATTGTTTAGTATAACCAGGGATATTGTTTTGTTTAATCTGTGATATTGTATAGCTGGACTCACGGACTCAAATATTTAGGTGGACTCACCGGATCTTGCCTATATATATATATATATATATATATATATATATATATATAGAATTGACATCCGGTGAGAACCACTAAGATAATGAGAACCGTGAGAACTCCTCCTTACAAAATTTATTTTTTAAAACTAACAAAATATTTGGATTCGGCGTAAAAGATTATGGCTAGATAACATATTTCTTGGACGAAAATTTATAAATTACTGACGGTAATCGAGTTGTAATAGATTTTACTCTTTTTAATGCACATAGTAGTCAGTTTCATGTATCTAACAATTTTCATGCACATAGTACTCATTTTCATGCAACTAGAGCTAGTTAATTTCATGCACATAGTAATTATTTTCATGCATGTAACAATTTTCATGTACCTAGTGCTCATTTTCATGCATTTAGAGTAGTTTAGTTTACCGAATTGAAATTATGTACATTAAGTACATATTTTTTTTAATATAATCAATAAATTTTGTTTACCTACTATATATAGAGGAAGGATCAATTGAGTCCTTTTATATGTGTAGAGTCCTTGAGTCCCAATTACATCCATTGGATCAATGAAATGGGTGGATGAGATCAAATGGAAAAGGACAGCCAAGTTGTATTTTTATTGAAATGACAATTAACCTCTCACCTCCCTATAACTGATAACCCTCATTTAGCCTTCCCCTTAACTCTTAATCCCGGTTATCCATGCAGGCCATCATTACACGTTACCGCACTACCTCTATTCTCATGCAAACACTCTATCAAAGCAACACTTAACATTGACTATTGAATTCAAACTGCTTTCTTCTTCTTTTCCATCAAACCGTCTGCTTTCTTTCATCTCCATAGTTGATTTCTTTCATCTCCATAATTAATTTCTTTCATCTCCATCAAACGCCCCTTACTTAATTTCTTCGTTATTCGAGGTAATCTTCACCATCTTCCTTTGTTGTATTCCTTTGTTATCCTGTATTTCATTCAATATTACCTTGTTGTCTTTTTTTTACACTTATTTGTAAATTGAAACTGTTTTTGACACTTTTTTTGTGCCATTAATAATAATTGATTCATTTTCTGGATAATGTGTTGTCATAACCCCAGTATGTCGTATAAAAATTATCTATAACTCTAATCAACATTTTATGCTTCTGTGAAATAGATTTGAGTAAGTGGTAGTTTTTTCATTCCTTTAGTTTATATTTTAATTTGTGTAACTGATATGACAAGTTGTTTAAATTTCAATTTTCATAATTAGGGTTCATAATTAGAGTAACACTAGTTCCGTTTTCTGATTATTTCCAGTATTAGGGTTTAAACATTAATCATGTATGTTTGATTTGTTGTATTCATCTTCAAACTTCAATGGATTGAATATTGGGGCAAAACAATATACCTTTTTTGCTACTATTTTTGTATTTTATCTAAAATGAATCCATTGAGAAAACCACCCATTGAAGTCCAATTTTTGTGTGAAGTGTAACTGTGATGAGTTGGTAGTGTAACTCTTATGAATATCTTATGTAACTTTAAGGACCATCAAGGTTGAATGGTTCAAATTAGTAAACCACCCATTAAATTTGTATTTCTTGGAAGTGTATCTGTGATGCATTGGTAATGTAACTCCTATGAATAAGTGCTGTAACTGTAATAACTATCAAGAGTGAAATTAATTGTTTTCTCAATGTAATTCCCCCCTACAATCTGTGTATCTGTAATTCATATTTATTGTTACAGTATAATTGATCTTAGTGTAAACCCTCAGTGTCACTTCTTTAATCCAACGACCTTTAATCCACAGCAGTAAGATCATATTTGGTCGAACTTTATTTCACATATTGAGTTATTTGTTTGGTTTAGGTGGTTGCCTTATCTTGTAATAATTAGATATATAATGCAGATGGCACCCGATTAAGCGGAACAGCCCACTGGAGGTTCGATGTATGTTAAGTGTAGAGCTAAGAGGCTATTTAAACTGATCCCAAAGCTTAATGACGCCCAGCGGCGCGCGCTTTCTAGAATTGGGTTTGGGGGACTGCTCGAGCTGAAGTTCTCCAGTTTCCCGCTTGCATACGTGCAGCCATTCCTCGATGCGTTCAGTGATGGGTCGTACGTGTTTAGGACCAGTAGACTAAAAGAGTTTACGGTTTCCAAACATGATGTACATGATTGCTTTTTGTTACCCTATGGGCCGAACCAGCTTGAAATTGATCAAACTGGACAGGGGAATAATGCGTCTACGGTAGAAGCAACGGCTTTAAAAAAAACGTGGCGGGAAAGGTACAACATCCGCAAATCTGGTGCGCCTATTCCCATACAGAAATTGTTAGATAAGCTGGAGGAGGACGCAGAAGGCGGCGATGATTTCTGCCGGCTGTTTGTGCTATTTTGCATGTCGTCGTTTATGTGTCCTACGTCCAATAACTCGATCGATTTGAAGATCCTGAAGGCTGTTGAAGATGTTAGTGCCATTAAGAATTACGATTGGTATACGTATGTGCTCGAGGGGATTGTCAGCGCAGCGAAAAGTTCTCTTAGTTCGCCTACGAATTTGCTTGGGTGTATTCCCTTTCTCATGATCACCTATTTCCAAAGGTTTGATTACAAAGGCAAGGCATGTGAACTTGATTTGCCATTGATTAAGCATTGGGACGAGGCCAGACTAAAGGATCGGTGTGCATTTGAAATTGACAAGAACAAGGGTTTGGGACGGTTATTGTGGTCTATGGTAAAGTATCCACGTTGTACTCTGATTGCCAGTTCTGCGCCGGTCAGTCATCCAATTATTCCGATTAATAGTGGGGGAGAACATCCACTTTCAATCACAGCGGGACCCAAAAAATTTATTCAAATTGAACTCCCTCCTGGTGTCAAAGATGATGAGGAGTTGAAAGCTGCAGCTGTGGATGTATGTTTGTTTATAATTATTGATGTGCTCAATGCATGTTACTATAATATAGAAGCAATGTAACTGTTATTTACATGTTGTGTAACTGTAACTGTGATCAATCTAATGTGTAACTTTAAAACATAAGTTGTGTAAGTGTAACTGTGATTAATACATTATGTAACTGTTATTAACATGTTGTGTAACTGTAACTGTTTTATTTAACTGTTTATTAGTTTGTGACTCATATACTCAATATGTGTTACTGTAATATAGAAGAAATGTAACTTTAACGGTCAAAGTTTTTTATTGTTACCTTTATTGGTAGATTATGTAATCATAATGACTAAGTTGTGTTACTCTAGAAGGTAAAATGTGTAATTCTGATTCTACTGACTAAGTGGTGTAAGTTTAATGCCAATGGGTTGTTACTTTGATTTAAAAGTTGTGTTACTGTAAAAAATGCAGGGTCTTCATGAGCTTTATTTTCAAATTCAAAGGAACGCAATTGCCTTCCATTCTTGGTATGCAGATGCAACAGCCACTATTAAACGTTTGTCTTCTGGATCAAAGGACCATGTAGGTCACGTCTTGTCACAAACTACCCATCAATTCTTCCACAATGAGGACACAAATCGATACGTGAATGATGTTGAAGTGATTGCTTTACAACTAAAACAATCCGCTGTTAATGCACCTGAATTGAAAGACTTTGTTGGTGAATCAAAAACAGAAGACGTGCCTGAGCGCGCTACTGAATTACAACTGGCTGGAGTGCTGCATGATTTATCTAAAGATGCAACTGATGATGTAGGTCTTGAGACAATGGGAGCGGGCACTGAAATTGGTGTAGTAGGCGGAAAGGGCAGTAATGTTGATAAGTTGGATGAAGGAAAGGATAAAGGTCCTGAATTATTTGAAGATTTTGATATTGAGTTTTATAATACAGTAGAAGTAAATGAGGTCACTTTCAGAGCGGGAGGGGTAGAGAATGATGGAAGTGCAGAACGACGAGAGACAAGAATACTCTTGGAGACACTGTACAGCGAGGCAGACGTTGACGAAGCATTTCGTCTATCAGATGAAGCCGCCAGGGGTATGATTGTAGGGTTTGGGGCTCCTTATGTTCCGGCTGATGTAAGTCTAGAAGCTGAGGATTCTGATCGTGTTGTAGGTGTAAAGGAATCTAAAGCTGTGGTGGAGGAGGAGCTTGTCGTAGGTGAGTCTGAAGTCCCATCATCCCACATGATTCAGAGCTCATTTAACTCTTCCGCAGACATACACGAGGCATTCAAAGGAGCAACTGAGCCTGATGGTGGCAAAGTAGTTTTGGTCAACACGGATGGGCATGAGGCCGGAATAACAACGGAGGAGGTTGAACACGTTACGAGTGTAGCTGTGGGGGCGGAGGAGCCAGTACCGGCCAACACCAAAGTTCAAGGGGTCGGGGAGGGCGGAGTATCAGCTGAGGATGAGAGAGCCGGGGGGGGGGGGGGGGGGGGGGGGCGTGGTATCACATGGGGATGTTGCTGGCGATTTAGGATTATGGGCAAGTGGAATCCCCTTCACACTCTACTCCACAGCAGAAATTAATGAAGTTGTCGGCGGCGACCCCACTGAAGGGGTAGATCTGGAAGCAGGGAGCAATACGAGCGTTGCGGCCGTTGATGCAGGGGATATTATCAATCGAACTACGGAAGTAGTTGATCCCGTAGTAGAGCGACCCATGTATATCCCGCAGACAAATATGATCCACCATCCATTTCTACTACACTCCATGGTGCCTCTTGTTGGAGTAGGTGTCCTCCACAAATAGTGTGCCACATAATAAATCTTATTAAGGAATATAATTGGGATATTTATTGACTATATATATGATTAGTCAGTTGATTAACGTAAATCAATAACGGTTGGCTGACTAGAGTTTGACGTTATTGTCGTAAGACGGCGGTGATCAACTGATACCTTTCGGTCACACCTAAAGGATGAAATCCAAATAGTAACTAATTATTTGTATACGATACAGTTAATTAGTACATTACATATATTCGATATGTACGAGAGTTAATTGTTAGAAATTGAGTTATGAACTCAAATTCGATTAAGCTTGTTTTTTTTTTCAATTATGCGATAATTGACTAATAAATTTATATCTTATTTTAATACGATTAAATAAGATTTAACTTAGTAATTAATCGTTCAATTACTAAATTAGTTGAGGTTTTGAGATAGAGGTAATTAGTTAAATATATTTACAAGGAGTTGTAAAATAAATTAACTAAGCATTGTGGGACCCATTATATATTGAAATAATGGTAAAATATTACTTAAAATGTTAAGTACATATTATTTATTTAATTGAGTCATATAATTGTTATATGATCAAATTAACACTTAATTATACAAGATAATTAAGCATATGATTAATAAGTATTTGTGGGACAAATATCAAAAATCAAAATGGATCAAAATAGCCTTCACATGGCCGGTCATATTGTAGTTGTTGGTGATGATGGTTGTTCTTATTCATACTCACAAGCAACATGTGCTTATGACATGAATAGTAAACCTAAAATCATTTTATTCACTACAACACATTACCACTTTGCATGACAATAAAATAAGAAGAAAAATCACTCTTTTGTGATGATGATAGCCGGCCCTCTTGGCTATAAATTGAGCAATTGTTGTTCAATTTATTCACTAGTTCATTCTTGCTTATTTCATACTTCTCTCAAAAACTCATTTTCTCTCTAAAAACTCTCAAATACTAATATTTACTAAGTATTACTAGTGTAGTAATATAGTCTAATATTAGTAGTATAATATCTATCTTATTGTCTAGTTAATAATAAGAGTAGATTATTTGGGTTCATCTTGGTGCAACTTAGAGGAGATCTTCTACTTTGGAGATTACTTGTGTTCATCCATATTTGTAGCTCAAGAACAACAAGAAGGAGTTCTTGTTGTGCGCATATATTTTCCATATCAATGTGAGGAAATTTCTACTTTTATATAAATGTCTTTATATTTGCATGCATGTAACATACATCATTAAATACTAAATTAACAAGTAATTTAGCAACTAATTAGAAGAGTCTAATTGAGGTCTATGGACTTTCACCTCTACCGTGCATGGAGAATGTACCAGAGAACCTTGGGTGTTCTCTCGATTGTGGGGCTCCTGATCCAGAACAGTTTGTCTGCACAGATTTCATGCACCGCGATAAGAAAGCGTTTTCCACAGTTTTCTCCCTGCGCAAAGAAGTCATGGACTACGTGTTTGCTGTATCTGATACTCATCCGAAAGGGTATGATGACCTTTAGACCTCTCTGATCTTTTATAAAATCAAATTTCTCACATTTATTGTGCTTGTTTGTCACACAATGACATATAAAGTAACACTCAGTGGTCTTTAAAGTCACACTATTTCTTCTTTACAATTACACTCAGTAATATCTCAATTCTGTGACTTTTTTTTGACTTTAAAGTGAGTCTTGATGTTGTTGATACAATTGAGGTGTTTTTGTAATATTTAGGGAACAATTGGTGGCGTATTCTGCTTTCTTTTGCATCTCTCGCACTGTTGAAATGGAAAGTTTGAAACCCGGTATGCAAGTAACGAATTCTGTTATCGACTGTTGGTGTATACACTTGAATCAGATTATGCACGAGAACGAGGCACGGTCCAGGATATCCCGATGTTTCCTTGGCCTTACTCACGCTGTGTTTTCGTTGACCTTTGGGTTTCAGTGTGTATTAACAATGCAGTCTGGATATGTTCTCACCACCATTGAACCAACAGGATACTGCTGTTGAAATTTGGACGGCGATGAAACATGGGAAAGTTGTTGACCGTGCAACAGAATTACATTGTTCGTGGGATACATGGGTGCAGTCGAATTGTGCTGCTTTTGATCTTGACTCTGATTTGGTACGTACATCTATCACAGAATATGGGCAATAAGTCTATCATTGGTTGATAATAACTTGCTTCCCTTAAAATGACAGGTATTGAAATTTTTTTGTACATTTTAAATTCTGATGTTGATACTCTTGGTGAAATTTCATAATTTGTTTCACTGTTTTACTATATCTAATGTTTTTATTTGATAAAACCATTAAATACAAAGCTATTTGTTCATAAAATTAATTTAAGTTTTTTGAGCAAATGTTTTTTATTTTTATAGTTCCTGGAATTGTTCCAGAATGTAAAAAATTTTT
>JAIUZE010035807.1:0-15255 GCA_022085475.1 Heliosperma pusillum | reverse complement strand
ACATGTGAGATACGATAAGGATAGATAGGCAATTCGATAACTAATGATAGAACATAAAGGCACAAATCCGAATCCATCATGATATTCAAAGACTCGGGAAAGACACTCTTAGGCAACCGAATACGCTCACTAGGGCTTGCATCTCACCGTTAGCGCTATAAGATTGATAAGATTGAGACTCGACAGACAAACCAAGTCAAGTCATGCAATGATCACAGTAAATCCAACATATTATCATCCATTCATGAACCAAGACAATGACGGTGTCCAATTCTGCAATGACCATGAACAATATCATGAAATCACGCATTCAAAGACCACACAAGACGACATCTCTCACGGTAAATGAAACGCACTAGCACCGTGTACATGGCAAGTATGATTAAAGGCATCCACGGGATCACATTTCCCTGAACTCATACGCGATGCTTACATTTCGCCTATGTAGACTATTTTCCTCCTGGTCAGGACGACGATATAAATACCCGGTCCTAGTCCTAAATCTGGCCAGAATCCCGAAATCGAACATTTTCCGGTTCAACCATGCGATCACGTTTCGCACCCAGACTCGTCCTTACAAAGAAAACGCCGAGTACCCACATTCTCGGTAGATCAATTCACGAAAGAGGCGGAAAAACAGCTCAAGCCTCATAACAAGCGGTACTCTACATGCAAATAACACCACCTCGCAAGTATACAACATTTGACGGCCGGGTCGAACAACGCATAGCGTTCAACTCCCAACACCGTCGTCATATGCCCACTACACATGCAATTAAGCAGTAGGATACCTCTCCGTTCCGACATTCCAGCCTTACGAACGGAAAGGTAGCCAAGGGAATGAGAGTACAAAGCACCAGACAAAATAGTGCTCAAACCGTATCATTTGTAAAAACCGACTCAAAGTGGGAACATATCGAAAACCGTCACGAAACATGTGATACAAGCGAATAAAATATCATATACCCAAAACATGAATATTATAAGACTCTACGTAAAATTATACGATAAACGGATCATGCGAACTATTATAACTTACGAGTTTTAGAGATTATAGGAAAAATATACAGCCGTGTTCCAAGCCGGGCAGGGGACCGGTGGCCGGTGGGTCGGCTCAGAACACAGGGCAAAATTCCAAAATCATAGAAAAACAGAGAAATGTGGTCTGGGCCGGTCAGTGAACCGGCGGCCGGTCGACCGGCACAGAGCCCCTCTTCATACAAATCCAAAATTTCCAAAGGTGTTACTGATGTGTTCCCAGCCGGTTGGCAGACCGGCGGCCGGTCGACCGGCAGGGAACACCAGTTCACCCGTGAGCTTTGCTCAATTAACCAATTCAATCCAATTCTCATATATACTTCTAATAATCATCAACAATCAATATATATCATCAACATTCATTAATCATAGCATGATTTCTAATCTTCCTAATCGTATTCTAAATACGATTTCTAGCATATAAACATGTAAAACACGTAAATGATACCGAGTAACCCTTCACCGTTACCTTAAAGCGTCTCTACTACTCGTCAAGCTCCTCTTCTATAAGGAAATAGTCTTTGTCGGGATCTTGGAGGTCACCACCTACATATAGATCGTAAAAAGATGAATAAAGTTCATCTTGAGAAAGACGGGAAATTTGAAAAGCGAGAAAGACGATGATTTTAATATCAATACGGATAGAGGAAGGTACGGGGAGAAGAATTAGACGAACTTACGTGAATTCTATCGAGTAATGAATGAGCTAGGACGAATCAAAGATCGAAAAACAATGGGGAGGCAAGGGTTTGATCTTTCTTAGAGAGGAAGAAATGTTTGGTTTGTGTTTGTGTAGGAAAAATAGGTTAAGGAGTATGAGTGGATATGAAGGGAAAAAGTCAACGGAAGTCAAACTCGACTCAAAAGTCAAGAAAAGTCAAACTCGACTCAAAAGTCAAGAAAAGTCAAACTCGACTCAAAAGTCAAGAAAAGTCAAACTCGACTCAAAAGTCAAGAAAAGTCAAACTCGCCTTAAGACGGAATTTTCATGGAATCTCGCAGAAATTCCAAATACGAACTCGGAAATTCTAAATTCGACTCGAAACATAAAAAGCTAATTTAAAACTTAAAATTGCTGAAAAGATTTCGTAAAATATTTCTACTAGAAAAATAGGGTACATTTCCGGGTGTTACATGACCAATATGTGGGAAATCGGTATTACCACAATACAATTATTATAGGATTATAACGAAATAGTAATAACTTGATTATACTAGTCATAAACGAAAACAAGATTAAGAGTATAGATTTAGAAATCAACCTCCGGTCCTAGCAATTGGCGTAAAGAACGGAGATATCAAAGTAGATATCCTCCTAATCGTTGCACCCAAGACTGTATGAGAAATGCCCTTGTGTTGCTAGAAGTTTTCAAAAGTTACTGTTAACCTTTTGTTTTGTGTTTTGTCAAAAGTTACTGTAAACTTTTGTTTCTGTGTGAATGATGGAGGCGGTAGTGAGGAATTAGGTTAGAAAAAGCATAATCTCAACTTACTCTTTTCTGCTCACCTATTTCTCACGGCACATAGGGTTTTTATATGGGGAGATTTTTGTCTCCTCAAAATAACTACCCATTGACTAAAAACCGAGTGTATCTGGATACTTTTGTTTTTGGTCATTTTAACTTCCAATATAATGTAATATCTTATAATCGTCGTTTTACCTGGACCGACATTATGATACATCATTAATTATAAATATCCGTATATTTATAATTTGCCAATTAATTATAACGGTTTATGTTTAATTAGCTTACATTATATATCCAATTTACGAATTACAGTTAATTCGTCTCAGCTAACTTTATTTAATCGTTATTAAATAATCGTCTCATCATCACATTGACTAACCTTTTAGTCAAATACACTGACTAACCTTTTAGTCATATAATAGGGCATCAATATGATTATTTTCTCAAATAATCACATCTCTCAAACACATCCTATAGGTGTGACTTTTAGGGACCAGTTGATCACCGCCATCTGTATGACAATAACGTCAAACTTATCTAGCAAGCCAACCGTTATTGATAAACGTTAATCAACTGATTATTATACAAAGTATACCCTGTGAACCTACAGAGATTTATTTATGTTATTGCACTAACTGTGGAGGACACTGGCTCCAACACAATATGTCTCCTACATACGAGACATGGGAGATATTCTTGCCTTAGATACAATATGCTTCTTCCAAGTATTTCATCTAGAAATGATTTCCTAAACACTCCTGCACGGAAGGCAATGTTAGTACATCATTCCTAATGATTAATATGTCTCATACATACAATACATGGAAGCTATTTTGCTCCCACTAATCTTCATGTCCATACATGACGAATTTTCACTCCCTCTAATCCTCATGTCCACACATGATAGATCTAGCTCCCACTTAACTACATGCATAAACATGGCTTATTCGACAACTCGAGGAAACCATTCTCTCTTGTTATGCAATGATTATTACAACCTCTCAAGTGCTCTCTTAGGATCACACATTGATCTCCTAAGTTTTTACGACAACTTGTCCACTTCTAAATGCCCATTTAGAAAGGAAACTTTAAACAACTCTTTGTCACCTTGTCATACATATACTTTCAACGAGGTGTAGATGCAATAATCTTGGATCTCAAAGATGGTTATATTTTAACTTATATACAATACTTTACAATAAAGTTTTATTCACCTTAGGAAGGTCCAAACTTCCCCATGTTATTTTATATGTATAGTATCCATCTTGTATTCTTAAGGATCTTATGCAACAAATTCGAATTGGAAATTATAACCGCCAATCTATAGATCATAATTATTACTTTCAAAAAGTAGATGTTTTCACTATAATTAAGCTTTCACTATAAGCTTCCTACCTTGGATGACTTAAGAACATTTTCTCTTGTCTTTGTTTGTGGCATATTTTCTCCCACTCTATCCTTTAGTAAATACGCTTATTTACGTGAAGGATAGCACCATGAGCCACAAAAACAGTTTTGTTTCTTTAGGTGTGAATGAGGAAATTCTTGTAAGGATAGCTTCATGAGCTCTATTCCTTAGTCATAAACAGTTTTGTTCTCAAGGTTTAAGTGGGGTATGATGCTCGTATTAACTCTTATTAACTTTGAGCGATCTATAGTAGACTT
Source organism: Heliosperma pusillum (assembly GCA_022085475.1). Classification (NCBI taxonomy): domain Eukaryota; kingdom Viridiplantae; phylum Streptophyta; class Magnoliopsida; order Caryophyllales; family Caryophyllaceae; genus Heliosperma; species Heliosperma pusillum. The sequence continues at coordinate 11,083 of JAIUZE010035807.1, read as the reverse complement.
ATTTGTTTAGACTTTAGTATTCTAACTTCTCTATAGACTCACTCTATTTAAGCAAAATACTTGGACTCTTATCCATGTCTTGAACAAATTTAGGATTCTTAGCCCTTCCATAGCTAGTATGGAGTGTAATTGGTGTTTGAAAGATCTTATCCTAGGGCTTATATGGATTGTAAATCCCCAAATGTGAGTTCACTAACTCGATTTGACTATGCAATTGATCTTTCTTATTTCAAATAAGTTGTGATACTTAGTCACAAGTCCGTAAGTGAGAATCCAATTCTTAACTTAGGTAATTATATTGATCCAAACATTATATTTTCTCATATGATCAATTTGTCACAATACTTTATGTTTAAGATATTAACTTTGTATAATGAAAATTTTAGAACATAAATTCCACAAACATAATGACTTGGGTTGAAAACCAAGCTATCATTATATAGTACAACAATTGTCCTTTAAATAATGGAAATAATAACTAGTTTCCATGTCTAACACGGAAATCAAAAGTTCCAAAACGACATTCAAAATAACTAGAAAGACAAATAGCAAGAATGCCAAGCTAGTCCTTAGGTCTCCTCTATGTGGTGGCTACCTTAGCTCCCTCATCTTGGAGATTCCCTAAAGCTTGCTTTGCTTTGTCTTTCTTCTCATGCCCTTAATCTAATTAGGAGGATGAGAACTACAACTTGTATCAAAATACCAAAGTTGAGATTAATATCAATAACATAAACATCCGGGAGAACTATTATTTACTGGAAGAACTCGTCCAGTCTTAATATCTCCCAAATATATGGGGCAATTACGTTTCCAATAGCCTATACCATTACAATAATGGCACTTGTCGTTGGAGGTGACACCCTTCTTAGATTTAGAAGAACTATTCCCAATAGCCTTTCTTTGTCCTTAGAAGGTGTGGGCTTGTTCCCTTTGTGTCCACTCTTCTTGAACTTCCCTTTGCTTTTGTCATTTGATGTTCAAAACATCTTTGCTAGTGTTAGCATGGTAGCCCATATCACGCTCGTTTTGCACAACCAATTTGTGCAACTCATGTAAAGTCGTGGTGACGTTTTGCATGTTAAAGTTCACCCTAAAATTAACAAACCCTTTGATATGGTTTAGAGAGTGGAGTACACGGTCAATCACAAGTTTCTCGGGAATCGCTATTCCTTACTTCTTGAGTATCTCGACATGCTCAAACATTTGAGTATGTGGGAGCAAACATATTGACCATCCTTCATTTATAAGGTCGAAAAAATAAGAAGCGACTTCATTTTGACTGATCCTAAGAGCTCGTGAAAACACAGTCACGAGTTTAGTGTAGATCTCATACGTGGAATTCATCTTTATGACATTCCTTTGAAGCTCGACATCTATAGAGAAGATCAAGACATTCTTTATCGTGGCCGATTCTTATTTGGTAGGTCTCATAGGCCTCCTTTACGGCGTTAGTTGACCTTGCATTTAGGAGCGTTGGGAGAAGCCTTGGTGAGGTAACGAAGCTTACCATCACCTTTGGTGGCAAGGCATAGTTGCCCATTCCAATTCGCGAAATTAGATCAATTCTTTTCGATTTTGCATTGATCCATAAAGGATCTAAGCCATGACACGGTGGTGAGTGGTGGAGGTCGAGCCTCGTTATTGTTGTTTTCTGACATTGCGAATTAAAAATGAGTTGGACTACAAAATAGAAAATGAAAGAAATATCAACATTTATCGTTTTATACTTGCAAACATTTTAAACAAGTTTAGCATTTATATAACGACCTCTATCCAATTACATAAATGATTCCAAGACCCAAATCCTATATTAATTCGGGTTTATGTGAGCCACGGACTCCACGACCTTTATCAATATTATTTGGTGGGTTAACTCTTTAACCCATTCTACATTTAGAATTCTTGGTCGATGAAATACTTTATTGTCATTGTGACAACCCTCACGAATGCGGAAATAAAACATAACAAGCATGTGATTTATATAGCGGAAAATACGGTGCTTTTAAAACTTTTTACATGCAAAGATAAAATACGAGGAATGTCAAATAATTACAAACTAAAATAGAATATACTACGAAGAGACGAAGTCTCTAAAAATGTTATCCAATATCCAAGTTATTAGCAAACTAGCTAAACAACGTCTAGAGGTGATTCATCCAGGCCAACGCCCGCTAGCTCACACTCGAACCCAAAATACCACAAGCAAAAGCCATCCAATCAAGCTACCTGTTCATCCATGAAAAATATGAACACCACAGTCAGTGGGGAGTAACTCCGGGTTCTCCCAGCCATATCACAATAAACGTACATAAACGGAAATACAAAAGTAGAAGCATGCATACATAAATATACATGTGAAGTACGAGAAGGATAAATAGGCAATTCAATATATAAGGATATCGATCCATGAAGTACAAAACCGTAACCATCATATTATAGAAAGACTCGGGGATAACACTGTTAGGCAACCATACACTCACAAGGGCTTGCATCTCACCGTTAGCGGCATAAGTTTGATAAGATTGAGACAAGACAAACAAACCATGCCAAGTCATCCAACGATCACAAGTAATCAATCATATAATCATCCATCCCAAACGTACGAATACGTTGACAACATCTCTCACGGTAAATGACACGCACTAGCACCGTGTACATGGCAAGAATGATTAAAATCGCATCCACGGGATGACATTTCCCTGAACGCATACACGATACAATACATTTCGTATATGTAGACTACTTTCCTCCTGGTAGGACGACGATCATAATACGGTCCTAGTCTAAACCTGGCCAGACTCTCGGAATAAACATTTTCCGATTCGACATGCGATGACATTTCGCATCCAAGACTCGGTGATACATGGAAGCCGAGTACCCCAAATTGGGTAGACCTTCATGAAAGATGCGGAAACGACCACAAGCATCATAATAATCGGTACGCTACATGCAATGACACCAACTCGCAAGTATACAACATTTGACGGCCGGGTCGATCAATGCAAAGCGTTCGCCTCTTAACAACGTCGTCCTATGCCCACTAACACATGCAATTAAGCAGTAAGGATACACTCCTCGTTCCGACATTCCAGCCTTACGAACGTGAAGGTAGCAAGGGAATGAGAGTACAAAACACATAACAAATAGTGCTCAAACCGTAACATGTGTAAAACCGACTCAAAGTGGGACATATCAAAAACCGTCACAAAATATGCGATACAAGTGAATGGAATATCATATATTCAAAACATTATTATTTAAAGTCATTACGTAAATTTATACGATAAACGGACCATGGGAAATATTATAAATGAAAACGTAAGTAAGACTTTCAAAAGAATAGGCAGCGGGTGTCAGCCGGTCAAGGGGACCGGCTGCCGGCTGGCACCAATGTCACACTTGAAAACAAGTGAAAATGCAGAGTGTCCCAGCCGGTCAAAGGGACCGGCTGCCGGCTACCCGGCTGGGACCAAAGTCATATGAGAAAATGAAGGAAAACACATGGTGTGTCTCAGCCGGTCGGCTGACCGGCTGCCGGTCGACCGGCTGAGACAGATTTTATGCCCAAAATTTCACGTAACACCAATAAAATACAACCAACTCCCCAGCCGGTCAGCTGAGCGGCTGCCGGTCGGCCGGCTGGGGTCAATATGCACGAAAATCCTCACTTCAACACTTATGAATATTAACCAACTTCAATTATCATCATCCATCATCAATTCTCATTATCAATTATCAACTAACAACGACTATCATCAACAACACAATTCCTATGATTACAAATCTCATTCTAAATACGATTACTAACATAGAAAACACATTAAAACACGTAATGATATCGAGTAACCCTTCACCGTTACCTTTTCGCGTCTTCAATCCTCGTCGAGGTCCTCTTCTATCAAATAGTAGTCCTTGTCGAGGTCTTGGAGGTCACCACCTAAAATTAGATAATAAAAGATGAATATAATTCACCTTTGAGAAAGATGAATATAATTTTATTACCAATTAAGATAGAGGACGATGAGAGGGAAAGACTAAGACGAACTTTAGTGAATTTGAGCGAGAAACGAAGGTGTAGAGTCGATAAGGAGTTTGAGCAAGTATGGAGGTTAGGGTTTTGGTGGTTACTTGGTGAGGAAGAAGGATGAGTTGAATAAGAGGGAGTTAGGGTTTAAAGGAGTACTAAAAGGGAGTAAGTGGAAAAACATGGGGAAAAAGCCCATAAACGCCTTAAGACGTAACTTACTCGAAATCTCGCGTAAAGTCCAAAAACGAACTCAGAAATTCTAAACTAGAAACGGGAAATTGAATTCTAGACTAAAACTAAATTTCGCTGAAAAGTATCCGTATATTATTTTTACTATAAAAATAGGGTACATTTGCGGGTGTTACAATCACCCCACCTTTTAAAAAGTTTCGCCCTCGAAACTTGAGCGAAAGAAAGATACCTTAATCGAATAGGCTCGGATATTTAATACGCATAGATGCTTCTGTTTTCGACGTCTCTTCTTCAACATTGGCACATCTCCACAAGATTTTCATTAAAGGTACCACTTTACTTCTCAACTTCTTATCCTTACGGTCTAGGATGCGGATCGGCTTCTCTTCAAAGGACAAGTTCGGTTCAAGCTCGGGCATTTCCGCTTGAAAAACATGGCTAGGATCACTAACGTACTTCCTCAATTGAGAAACATGGAACACATCATGAACTTTCTTCAAATTCGGGGGCAAGTCCAACTTGTAAGCCACGGCACCAATCCTTTTCACAATATCAAAGGGTCCAATGTATTTCGAGCTCAATTTACCCTTTACACCAAACCTTTTAACACCCTTCATCGGAGATACTTTCAAGAACACTTTATCTCCAACTTCAAATTCCAACGTTCTTCTTCGGACATCGGCATAAGACTTCTGTCGATCTTGAGCGGCTTTCATTCTATCACGAATGACTTTCACATGATCAATAGTCTCAACGAGAACATCGGGGCCTAAGTCACGAACATCACTCAATTGATTCCAACAAATAGGACTTTGGCATTTCCTTCCTTAAAGAGCTTCATAAGAAGCCATTTTGATCGAGGCACGATAACTATTGTTGTAAGAAAACTCCACTAAAGGTAGACTCTTTTCCCAACAAGATTGGAAGTCGAGTGCACAAGCCCTAAGCAAGTCTTCTAAAGTCTGAATAGTCCTCTCGGTCTGACCATCGGTCGCGGTATGGAATGCGGTACTCATCAACAATTTACTACCCATGGCTTCTTGTAAAGCCTTCGAAAATCTCGAACAAAACCTCGGATCTCGGTCGGATATGATCTCCTTGGGAACACCATGGTACCTAACAATCTCATCAACATAGGCTTTCGCTAGTCGATCTAAACTCCAAGTCTCTTTGATCGGAATGAATCTAGCACACTTGGTCAAACGATCAACGATAACCCAAAAGACATCTTTAGTTCCAACGGTCCTTGGCAAAGCCATAACAAAATCCATATAAATAGATTCCCACTTGCATAGTGGAATATCCAAAGGTTGTAGCAATCCACCGGGCCTCTTGTGTTCAATTTTCACTTGTTTGCAAGTAAGACATCTTCCAACATATGACACAACATCGCCTTTCAAATCCGGCCACCAAAATTGTAACTTCAAATCTTTATACATCTTATCACCTCCGGGGTGAATAGAATAAGGGGAAAAGGTGAGCTTCATCAAGAACTTGCTTTCTCAAGTCCAGAGCATTAGGTACAAACAAACGGTGATGGAGTCGAAGAACACCTTTGTCATCAAACTTGAAGTCTTTAGCTTTTCCTTCAAGAAGTTTGGTTTGAATAGACTTGTAGGTAGGATCATCAACTTAGTTTTCGCGGATCTCACGGAGGAAAACAGGTTCGGCAGTCATAGCACCAACATAATCAAATCTATGTTCCACAAATTCCAAGTTCAACTTCCGAAACTCAATACAAAGATCATCGGGTAATACTCGTATAACATTCAATGCATGAGAAGATTTTCTACTAAGCGCATCGGCAACAACATTTGCCTTTCCTTCATGGTATAACAACTCAAAATCATAATCATTCACCAATTCCAACCATCTTCTTTGTCTCATATTCAACTCTTTTTGAGTAAATATGTACTTCAAACTTTTGTGATCGGTGAATATACGACAATGAACACCAAAAAGGTAGTGTCGCCACACTTTCAAAGCATGCAGCACGACGGCCAATTCCAAATCATGAGTAGGGTAGTTCACTTCATGAACTCTCAACTGCCTTGAAGCAAAAGCCACCACTTTCCTACTTTGCATAAGCACACAACCCAATCCTATCTTGGAAGCACCTTTTCTTTAACTCTTGAAAAGCGGATTCACAAGCTTCATTCCATAGGAACTTGGTTTCTTTCTTCAACAATTGGGTCATTGGTCTAGAAAGCTTTGAGAAATCCTTGACAAATCTACGGTAATAACCAGCTAAACCAAGAAAACATCGGACTTTTCTAACATCGGTCGGACTTTTCCAATCCATCACAGCTTTGATTTTAGAAGGGTCTACCATCACACCTTCTTTAGAAATTACATGCCCAAGAAAGGACACTTTAGGTAACCAAAATTCACACTTGGAGAATTTGGCAAACCACTTCTGACGACGAAGAACACCCAAAATAGTCCTTAGAGGAATAGCATGCTCTTCTTCGGTCTTGGAGAAAATAAGGATGTCGTCAATGAACACCACCACACGCTTATCAAGATACTCACTAAAAGTGCGGTTCGTTTGGTCCATGAAAATAGCGGGAGCATTTGTCAATCCAAATGACATCACCTTGAACTCAAAGTGACCATACCTTGTACTAAAAGCGGTCTTTGGAATATCGGAATCACGAACGGGAATTTGGTGATAACCAGATCTCAAATCGATCTTGGAAAAAGTAGAAGCACCCTTTATTTGATCAAACAAATCTTCAATTCTCGGTAAAGGATACCTATTCTTGATTGTAATCCGGTTCAACTCACGGTAATCAATACAAAGCCTCATGGAACCATCTTTCTTCTTCACAAAAAGAACGGGAGCACCCCAAGGCGACCCACTTGGTTGAATGAAACCTTTTCAATCATATCATCAAGTTGCTTCCTTAACTCTTTCAATTCGGTTGGAGCCATACGGTAAGGAGCTTTGGCTATTGGTCCAGATCCAGGTACAAGATCAATGGAAAACTCAACATCACGCTCGGGAGGAATCCCGGGCAAGTCTTCGGGGAATACATCAACGAATTCACGTACTATAGGCACATCTTCAATATTTGGTAAAGAGGTAGTTGAAGAAGTCACAACACACAAGTATGCTTGGTGACCCTTTCTTACCATACTCACCAATTTCATTGCGAAAATCAAAGACACACCCTTTTGGGGATGAGATCCCTTATAGGTTATTCTAACTCCGAAAGGACTCTTTAAATAAATCTTTTGATCTCTACATTCGAACCTAGCATGGTATAATGCTAACCAATCAATACCTAGAATTACATCGAACTATCCTAGAGGAAACTTAAGGAGAATTGTGGGAAAGATAGTACCCGAAATAGAGATTGGGACATTTGGATAAAGAGTAGAACAAGAGATAATTTCTCCGGATGGTAAGGATATGGGAGTATCCTCACTAGAAGTAGGCTCGATTGTTAATTTATTAGCATAAGTCGAAGACACAAAGGACATAGAAGCACGATATCAAAAAGAATAAGACACGGTTGCTTTAAGATTGAGAACATACCCGTAATTATCTCCGGAAGAGCATCGGCTTCAGCTCGGCTCAGAACGAAGATAGAACCCTTAGGTTTGGCAATTGGAGGGGGCAACATTCGATCAGGGCAATCATCATAGCGGTGACCACCCTTTTGGCAAAAGAAGTAAACGTAAGGTCGGTTGGAACAAGTCACACCGGGGTGGTGTGGTTTTCTACAATGGTTACATAAGCGACCTTGAGCTTGAGTTTGAGCATATGGCCTATAAGCCACGTTAGAAGTAGCTCGGGGAATGAAAGGAGCGGGAGCTCTTGCACTTGCATTTGGGGGAGGATTGAATCTCCTCTTGTTGGCATAAGAGTTAGAGGACGACGGAGTAAACGGCCTCTTCCCATAAGAGTTAGAGGGATTCTTCATCATTGCTTCCACATTGATAGCCCTCATAGAGTTTTCGGCCCATAGAGCATCATCGTACAATTCTCCAAAGGATGTAGAATTTATTCTCACCTTGCTTTGGAGTAAAGCACTAAGCTTGTTGCGGTAGTAGAAAGCTCGGTCCTCGTCATCCTTTATGAGCCTCGGAGCGAAGTGAGCAAGCTTGTTGAACTCCGTGGTGAAGTCTTGTGCCGACAAGTCACCTTGCTTGAAGTCAAAAAATTCCTTGAGCCTTTGTTGCTTAAGCTCCTTGGAATAAAATCGGCCTTCAACTAGAGCTTTGAAACAAGCCCAACAGAAATCGGTTGCAAGAGTAGCGGTGGCACTAGTAATCGCCCACCAATTATCGGCTTCCCTTACAAGGAAATGTTTGGCAATCCTCACCTTGTCCTCTTCACGGACTTGGTATAAATCAAATTGCTTCTCCATTTCTTGGAACCATTCCGATAGCTCGGTAGGGTTCGGCTCTCCACCATAAGGTATAATTTTGCTTCTGGCTATTTGGCTAGCCACCCAAGCGTAGCCTCCTTGGTGGTTATCTTCCCTACGAGGAGGGGCTTGCTCGGCATGAGCATTAGACGCATCTTGTTGATTCTTCAACACTTGCGTAAGAGCTTCTAGCATAATGTTTTCTACTAGTCGAGGTCTAACCATCTTCATAAGAAACAAACACCAAACAAGTTAATCCTAACACTTAGCATAAACAAATAGACTACCAAGTAAAGTCCTTAAGTTCTACCCATCTCTCATTTATTATTTCAAGGTCAAGTAGTTTAAGTTTAGGTTTCACGTGTGTGCATCGGGAGCGTTTAAGCTCTGATACCAATTGTGACAACCCTCGCGAATGCGGAAATAAAACATAACAAGCATGTGATTTATATAGCGGAAAATACGGTGTTTTTAAAATTTTTTACATGCAAAGATAAAATACGAGGAATGTCAAATAATTTCAAACTAAAATAGAATATACTAGAAAGAGACGAAGTCTCTCAAAATGTTATCCCATATCTAAGTTATTAGCAAACTAGCTAAACAACGACTAGAGGTGATTCATCCAGGCCAACGCCCGCTAGGTCACACCCGAACCCAAAATACCACAAGCAAAAGCCATCCAATCAAGCAACCTGTTCTTCCATGAAAAACATGAACGCCACAGTCAGTGGGGAGTAACTCCGGGTTCTCCCCGCCATGTCACAATAAACGTACATAAACGAAAATAAAAAAGTAGAAGCATGCATACATAAATATACATGTGAAGTACGAGAAGGATAAATAGGCAATTCAATATATAAGGATATCGATCCATGAAGTACAAAACCGTGACCATCATATTATAAAAAGACTCGGGGATAACACTCTTAGGCAACCATACACTCACTAGGGCTTGCATCTCACCGTTAGCGGCATAAGTTTGATAAGATTGAGACTCGACAAACAAACCATGCCAAGTCATCCAACGATCACAAGTAATCAATCATATAATCATCCATCCTAAACGTACGAATACGTTGACAACATCTCTCACGGTAAATGACACGCACTAGCACCGTGTACATGGCCTACATGATTCAATAAATTTCCTACACCATGGCCTACACGATTCAATAAATGACATTTCCCTGAACGCATACACGATTCAATAAATTTCGTATATGTAAACTAATTTCCTCCCGATAGGACGACGATCATAATACGGTCCTACTCTAAACCTGGCCAGACTCTCGGAATAATTATTTTCCGATTTGACATGCGATGACATTTCGCATCCAAGACTCGGTCATACTTGGAAGCTGTAGAGTCTATTGATCGAATACGAAAGAGGGGGGGTGAATTGAGTATTAAAAACTAGCCCCACTTTTTCGATTTATATGATATGTAATTAATTACTTGATCTTATGGATTAAAATCAACTAATTAATTAATCAAAGTAAGCGCGAATAAACGAAATAACGAAAAGTAAAGAGATAAGAGAGAGGCACACGATTTTTGAAGTGGTTCAGTTTCACACGTTGAAACCTACGTCCACTATTCTCGATTAATAATTTTTAGTACCTTTCTACGGATTACAAAAATTACCAACCCACTCGTATAATCAACACGATGATTATAACTCAGATGAGTATCGCTAAATACCCTATACTATCTTACGCTAATAAGAAAGTACAATATAACTCACACAGATTCCCGTTAAAGAATTGTAAGCTTATAATGATGTACTATTATCCAATAACGTATTTCACTCAAGCGATTGATAATAATTGATGCACAACTCTTTTAAAAACAAACTCTAAAAATAATAAATATTTGCTCAAGGTTTGCTTTAAAACGATTTTGGAAAATCAACACAAGTAAAATAATAGCCGTGTAAAATATGTGTATTTCGTGTGTTTTACAATTGGTATGTGAATGAGTATTTATAGTAGTAGAATCATAGTAGATCTAAAACCCTAGAATAATATTTAACAAAGATATTTATCTTATCATAAAATAATATTTGCTTATCTTTTAGAAATATCTTTATCTCAAAATATTATTTGGTTTATCTTATAGAAATATATTTATCTTGATATCTCAAAATATTGTTGTAAAGATATAGTAGAATCCTAGATTAGGTAAACTAAGGAAACAACCTAGGTTGGCCGAAATCCTCTAGCTCACGAAACCCTAGGAGGCACGCAACCCTAGGTGGCACAAGACTAGGTTTCCACGAAACCCTAGATGGCTCCAACACTAGGTGGGCTAATTAGGTCAACAACAAATTGAGATAGAATATATTAGAAACCCTAGGTAGCATGACAACCCATAAGTTGTATTACTAACCAATATAATCTCATAAATATATTCTCTATTAAAACTTTTGATAAATATAAAAATACTCTTTCACTTTTGAAAACATTTAAAATATTTTATTTTCAAA
>JAIUZE010035805.1:0-11729 GCA_022085475.1 Heliosperma pusillum | reverse complement strand
ATTAATAATAATTCTAATGACAATCTTTAGGATTATATGATTAGGTAAATTATAATGTGACATGCTAAACAATATTTTGGTTTTAATTAGATTAATTTTAGATTGATTTCTTAACAACATCAATATTATGAAAATGATACTAGTGAGATTATAACTCATGATGGTCAAAATTGCATAAGTAAATCAAGGATGGAGAATTACCGTAATTGGAATGCGATTATGTAAGAAATAATGTTAAGAACAAATATCCAATAACAAAAGCTATGAAAACACTAGAGAAAAGCTAAGAAATAAACTATATTCTAAAACTTGTAAGAAAGAAATAAACTATGAAATGTGTTATTGTATGATAAGATGATAATGGATAATTGGATGATAATTGTGTGTGATGATCATTGGCTTTTATAGGGATGCATGGCTGCTGATCCCTCGTCCAAATTCGTACCCTAGTCAAAGCATTAATGCACTCATTTAAGCTCGGTTTGAAGAAGAGCTAAGTAACGTCCACTTGCAGAAATACCCGATCGGGTATTTGGTGATCCGATCGGGTTTTTGTGTAAGATGGATTTTCCGTCTTTTCATCTTAGGCACGGAATCCTATGCCTTGGTCTTGGTCAATGCAATGCGGAATTGGGCTTGGGCTGATCTTCTCTTGACTTGGGTTTATATTTCCTTTTAAAGTTCAAAGCCAAAATCCAAATTGAGTTCATTCGAGGAAGGATGTAGCGGAATCGTAATCAAATCGTGAACTGGCTATCATCAATTCCTTGAAAACTCGTATCCTAGTGTCTTTGCTCCATAAAGTAGGAAAATATAACAAAACCACTTCATTTCCTATAAAACGAGTCAAAACACGCAAAACAACTAGAATAGCAATATTAGCTCGTTAGTCACTTAACAAAGTGCATAAATTGTATAGAAATCGAGCTAAAACGGGGGATAAATCAGAACAAAATATCACTTATCAAACTCCCCCAAGCTAAACCCTTGCTTGTCCTCAAGCAAATATAACAATCATAACTAGGACAAGGGTAGCTAAAAATGATCAATCTATCGTACAAGTCTCAAAAAGTAAGCTCTTAATAAGTAGATGAATCATAAGCCCGCAGCAACAAGGGCGAAGGAAAATGCGGAGCATGGTTGAGATTTACATAACGGCGCAGCATAGAAAATATTCTTTGGACCATTTCAGCTCTTGCATGATCTTTCAACAATGGACTCTCACGGTGCACTCTTCACTCAAATTTTTTTAAAAAAATAGGAAATAATTTTTCAAATTTTAAGTGTCACTCACCTATCTACAACTTATAAGAATGTGCCCGCAGTCTAGTATGGTAGACAATCCAAAATCATTAAGTAAAACTAATCATGATCAAAATATAATGTAAGAAGCACTAGTAAAGTAAAGAAGAGGCTTGGGAAATTTGGGTAAGAAAGTGGACAAATGAATTTGGTCATGTGGAGCTTAAAGTCAAGCTAGTAATAACCAAATGTGTAGTGGATACTCAATCCAAATCATACCAATTCCCATCAACAAAAGTCAAAGCCAAAAGCAGCATATTGGCTTATTAAACATGACAAACCAAATTACGACTTCCCATAATTTTCTTTTCTTTTCATTTCATGGAAGCGTTTTTCCTCTTTTCTTTTCTTCTTTTTTTCTTTTGAGCTTTCAATTTCATTTTTTCATTTTTCATCATTCTTTCAAAGCTCTTTTTTTTTTTTTTTTTTTTTTTTCTTTTTCTCTTTCACATCAAAACCCGGGAATCAGTAATCCCGAGACAATTTCACACCAAATGGTGGCATTATCAAAACATCACAAAAGCATAGAACACCCCTACACAAATGGTTGGTTACTAGCTCAACAAAGGTAGGCAATATTATAATGTAGCTAGGAAGAAGGGTGTTTTTGCGAAAGGTGAATAATAGATTGAATGGCTTCAAAATGTAGAGCATGACAGTAATACTTATAGAAAATGGAATAAAAACCATACTTATGCGTTTTGATGTAACACAGACTATAAGGAGAAACTACTCACTCCTAAACTGGGATCGGGTTCAGATGTACCGACCACTGGAGGCTCTACCTTACAATATGAGTAGCTTGCCAAAGTCAAGATCAAGTTTAATTAAGTCCAAATGCAATTTCCTACCTACTGTGTACAAGACATCCCCATGAATGCATAATTCCTCATAATATAACGAAACATCAGCTTATAAAAACTATAAAATGAGAAATGTAAGATGGAAATGATCTTTTCTTTTCGTGTTTTAAGTTTTTCGATTAGTTTTTTTTTTATATAAAAACTAAAAAGAAACTAAGAAAATTAAAAGAAAAGAAACTAAAAAGAAAACTAAAAATCTAAATGCAATCCTAAATGCAGTTCCTAAATGCAAATCCTCCCCCAAGCTAAAACTTCACATTGTCCTTAATGTGCAGGCAATTATAATAGAAACAAACCGAAAGACGGTTGATAGCACAAGGAACAGAAAAACGATATGAAATTCTAATGGGAAAATGGCTAAAATAAAACGAAAAAAAATGCAAAAGAAAGAACGGAAAGAAAGAAAATTCTTACAAAATGTCTAGCATCCCCCAAGCTAGTTATGAACAAGGGGAGCTCATCATCTCATCCCAAAGGCCACCAGCCACGGCCTCTCCTCTCAGAAGGAGGTGGCTCGGATGCGGATCCAGAAGCATCTGTGTAGTAGGTATCATCTGCAGAATGATAACTACCACGAGAAGGAAAGATCCCGGTTGGGTTGCTGGCTCCTAAGGACTGGTACTCCTCTACTTGGTGATCTCCAAAATCACCTCTATACCCCCCAAAACTCTCGACGCCATAGTCGGTTCCACAGTAATCCGGTCCAGCTCGCGGCACACCTGCAGCATAAGTAGTACAATACCCCCCCTCGGGCCAAGTATAAAAAGACGGGTGAGGGCCCTGAGATCTAATCACACCTTGCCTAGCAAACTGGTCATAGATGGAGTGCAAAGCAAGCTGCTGGTCGGACTGAATTCTATTAACGGACAAGGTTAGGGCTTAAAACATGGCGGTCACATCGCCCTCGGCATGGGTCGAGTGAGAAGATGATCCTACCTCAGGGCGGCGGGATCTAAGTTGAACAGGGGGGTTAATGGGGGTAATATCCCCAACAGGAAGGTAGTAAGTAGGTCGGGGTAAGATAGCCTCACCCTCTTGAAGTGGAGGTCGCTGCCGAAGAAATGGAATTTGCTCTACCTCGGCGGTCAACTTGACCGAATCACGGCCAGCAATCCTCCAAATCATATGGGGGTGAGAAGCACGAAACCAGTTGAGCTGAACAAAGTAAGCATAATCCAACCCATTTCCCATCTCGGTGGGAGGTGTAGTCAATGCCTGAAGGTCGGTGGTGGCTTGGTTAAAGCCACAAACTCGCATAGCAAGGTGAGTGATAAGACCTCCATAGACAATGGCAGTGTTCTTGGGATTAATAGCTTTGGTCAACTGAACAGCAAAATGATACGGAACACTAATAGACCATGGTTCATCACCATTTACATTCAAAAATCCTCCTAACATTTCTAACTCTACTCGTCTCACCAAATGAGGTTCAGCACGACCCAAAAAGGTCCATCCCATGAATCTTTGCCAGATTCTAATGGCGGGATGATGTATATGTTGGTGTGGGACATGGTCCCAATGAGAGACAGGGTAAGTCGAAATAGCACTCCAAAGCAGGCTAACATCAAAGCCTTCCGGAGGTGAGGTAACAGTGTTTTCAGTGGTGAGACCAAAATATCTAGCAAAAGTCTCTAAGTTCATATTATAATCATCATTAAACAAGCGAAACCGAACTTAAGGCATAGTGTTTCTATTTCTAGACCGATGTAACTCAAAAGAGCTCAAAAATTCAAGGGTTAATTGAGGGTAGGTCTCATAACTAAAGTTCATGCTAACATTCATACCTAGACCCCTAAATAACACTTTAACATGCTCAAGAAGTTTCATATGCCTTAAAGAAGAAACATTGAGGAACTTGGTAGCCCTCATACCTTTGCTTTTAAGATCGCACCATTTTTGCCATTGCTCATTGGAGCTAAATTCCACACCCGGAAAGTTAGGATCATGCATAGCATCCCCTTGATTTTCGGGTTGTTCATTCGCTTCAAGCATTTCTATATCTTCCTCTTGTGCTCTACTACTTTCTCCTTGAGTGGAGGTTCTTGCCCTCTTTGATTTCCTTAATGTATGTGCCATTTTCTACAAATAACTAGTATTAAAACACTTCATTCATAAACACAAGTGGATAGCATAAGTGTTATAATACTAAGCTTTAAGCACAAATTCAAGCATAGTAACCTTAGTAAAACATTGTCATGCTATCTTTTGAGCACAAATGGATGACATTAAGCATAAAACAATATTACTAAGAGAACAAATATACTTAAATAGAGTTGGGCTAACTACCTAAAGGTACTAATGCTACTTAACATGACAGATCATAAGGCATAGTATAAGCAGGAATCTCAAGCATTTCATTTCTACCACTTAAACATAAGGTGTTAAACCATAGCCAAAGTATGGTATACTTAATTACTAAATGGGCATAAAATCCAAGTAATTGTTGGGGTATGGGTCCCTCCACAATAGTGCGCCACATAATTAAAATCTTATTATGGAATATAAATGGGTGATAATTATTGACTATTATATATGATTAGTCAGTTGATTAACGTAAATCAATAACGGTTGGCTAACTAGAGTTTGACGTTATTGTCGTTTGACGGCGGTGATCAACTCATCCCTTTCGGTCACACCTAAAGGATGAAATCCAAATAGTAACTAATTATTTGTATACGATACAGTTAATTAGTACATTACATATATTCGATATGTACGAGAGTTAATTGTTAGAAATTGAGTTAAGAACTCAAATTCAATTAAGCTTATTTTTCAATTATGCGATAATGGACTAATAAATTTATATCTTATTTTAATACGATTAAATAAGATTTAACTTAGTAATTAATCGTTAAATTACTAAATTAGTTGAGGTTTTGAGATAGAGGTAATTAGTAAATTATATTTACAAGGAGTTGTAAAATAAATTAACTAAGCATTGTGGGACCCATTAAATATTGATATAATGGTAAAATATTACTTAAAATGTTAAGTACATATTATTTATTTAATTGAGTCATATAATTGTTATATGATCAAATTAACACTTAATTATACAAGATAATTAACCATATGACCAATAAGTATTTGTAAGACAAATATCAAAAATCAAAATGGACCAAACTAAGGCCATTGTGGCCGGTTGGCTTGTAGTTACAAGGTGATGATTTTTGTTCATGTTTACACTCCTAAGTTACCTTTTGAAAGTGACATAACAAGTAGTAAACAATCATCACTTGTTCTACAACACTCCACTCTAATGCATGTGATCAAATTATGCAAAATAAGAGTCCTTATTTGGACAATTTGGACCGGCCAAATGGCCTATAAAATGAGCATGTGTGTTCATTTTGTACTTTCTTTATTTTGTGCTTGTTTCCTTACTTGTCTAAAAAAACTCATCTTCTTACTAAAACTCTCAAACACTAATATTTACTAAGTATTACTAGTGTAGTAATATAGTCATAATATTAGTAGAATAATATCTATCTTATTATCTAGTTAATAATAAGGGTAGATTATTTGGGTTAATCTTGGTGCAAGTTAGAGGAGATCTTCTACTTTGGAGATTATGTGTGTTCATCCATATTATTAGCTCAAGAACAACAAGAAGGAGTTCTTGTTGTGCCCTTATATTTTCCATATCAATGTGAGGAAATTTCTTCCTTTATATAAATGTCTTTATATTTGCATGCATGTTACATAGATCATTAAATACTAAATTAACAAGTAATTTAGCAACTAATTAGAGGAGTCTAATTAAGGTCTATGGACTTTCAATTGGTATCAGAGCGAGCTTGTAGCATGCATGTTCATTTTGGACATTTTTATTAAAGTTATAAGATAACTAATAAATCAAATATTTTGAGTTAAAATACGATTCTGACAAACATTTTTGGTGCATGTATACCTACTGACCTCAAAATGTTTGTGGTCAAATTTCGTGATTTTAGGGATTAATTTGCTATTTATTTTGATTTTTGGCGTTTAAACCGAGTTAACATGCATTTTATGAGTTAAAAGTTAACTAAATAATAGTTTTCATCTTGATTATGGCAATAAAGTTTTAATTGATCTCACATGCATTTCTTAAAATATTGTATGGAAAACAATTTACGTTTAATTTTACATATGTATTGCATGTTCATTGATTTTTATACGATAAAAGTCATAATATGAGATTATAATGTTCATAAAATTGAAAACGTCCATTTTATCGTCTTGAAAGTTTTTTGTACATTTTACATTTTGATGTTGAGCTCTTGTGGTGAAATTTATTAATTTGTTTCACTGTTTTACTATATCTAAGTTTTTTATTTGATAAAAACCATTAAAGAACAAAAGCTTTTGTCATAAAATTATTTAAATTTTTGAGCAAATTTTTTTATTTTTATAGTTCCTGGAAATGTTCCCGAATGTACAAAATTTTTGGTTTAAAATTTTTATGATGTTTACATTTTATTGTGGGTTTATTTCATAATTGTTATGAGTAAACCGTTATATTTAGCAAATGAAATCAAATCGATCTAATTAATGACCAACAAAATTAGTAGGGACTAATTTTGTGTTCTAAAATAGTTTAGTTAATTATTTTGTATTTAAATGATATTTAAATGTTGATATTGATTTTTAATGGTTAAAAATCAATAAATCCCGTAAAATCGAGCTACAATGAGCAGGAATGTGTTTAGGGCGATTTTGGCATGAATTTTGCAGGCAATTTATTTATTTTATGGTTTGAATGAATGAATGTCATTTATTTTAAAAAATTTATGCAAATTTTGTTTACCTAGTATGCCTTCGTTATTTTAATCGTTATTACCCGTAATGAATGGGAAATAACGGTTTGGTTGTAATTTTATTCCGATCTCGTATCGCCGGTTTGTATAATTTAATAATTTTATTTTATAGAATAAATGTATAATAGGAATTTGTATATTTGTATATTTGTAATTATTTTTATGAAGACCGGTGACTTCCTCAAGACGGTGCCATTTTGGAAGGTGTTCCAAGTGAAGAGGCAAGGGACCAAGGAGTTGGTTTCCGAATTTTTAACTATCTAGTTAATTTTGATTAGCTAGGTGGCCATACTAGGATTTTATTGTTGCTTGGTTGCTTGCTTTATTTCCGCTCATGCCAAAATCGTCACACATGCATTTTATTTACCGTTATTGTCAATTCAACGTTATTCACAATTCACCGACTTAGTTCACTTATAGGAATTAATAACTAAATTGACAAGATCTCTCACATGTTTAAAAATTGAGATTAGCCTTACCAATTAATAACACCTACGAATCCCGTGTTCATTAGGGCTACCACGCTCGTGGGTCCCTTTTTACCTCGGGTAAGTAGGGTGATACGATCAAAAGCTAAAATTGGATTGGACTCAACGAGATAAGCGTTATCTTGGGACTAGGAGATGGATTTAGTTGAAATCCGTCAACCAAGAGTTCTAAGGGTAGAACTAGTCAAGTAATGACTTACCATTTCTAGATAAAGGTAGCATGCGATGACTATTTTTATTTAAAAATGGGTCTTGGAATCATTTATATAATTTAGTGAGAGGTCATTATATGAATGCTAAAACTTGTTAAAATGTTTTTCAAGTAAATTAACAATGAATGTTTATATATTTCTTTTTGTTGTAGTTACCATATTCGCATAATGTCAACATCGTCAATCGTTGCATCCTTGGGTAAAGACTCATGGTTGAGGTCCGTCATGGACAAGTGTGTCCTTAAGGATGACGGAAGTAACTTCGTTGAATGGGAGTCAACGATCAAGAGCGCCGCGTTATGCGATAACGTGCTTCGCTACTTGGTTGAAGAACCCCCCCCCGAAAACTCCGCGCCAAATCTACCGCGGTGGTTTCGGGGACCCCGAATATGACCTTTATTTGAAGTTGCTAATGACGTCAAGAATGTCTTGATTTGGTCAATCTCACCCAAACTCAAACTCCAATTGATCTCTCTCAATGCATATGCGATATTCCCGAGGATCACTTCGATGTTTTCGCAAGCCCCTCAAATTCTCCAATATGAGGCAATTACGAAATTCTTTGACACTAAGCTTCAAAGGGGCCAAAAAGTTGGCCCACACGTGCTCAAAATGGTTGAGCACGCAGACACCTTAGAGCGTCTAGGGTGCAAAATTCCGAAGAATTTGGTGGTGGGTAAGATCCTTAATTCACTCTCACCTAAGTTCACCCAATTTAGGGTGAACTATAACATGAATGGCATGGACAAGAGTTTCCATGAACTCCATGCACTCCTCACCCAAGCGGAGAGGGACATGGAGGCTAGTGGGAGTGAACCCAAGGATGTTTTTTCCATGAAAATGAAGAACATGAACCTTGGGGTGAGGAAGGACAAGGGAAAGGGTAAGACTCTTTTCAAGAAATCCGGCAAGGGAAAGGCCAAGGTCTTTTATGTAATGGCAAAGGGCATTGGAAACGCAATTGCCCCAAGTACTTGAAAGACAAGAAAGACGGTGGTGTGACATCGTCAGGTAAAATTCTTTCATCACTCTATATGATAAATATTAACTTTGCTAGTACCTCCTCTTGGGTATTTGATACCGGTTGTGGTTCTCACCTTTGTAATCATGTACAGGGGCTGAGGGACGTGCAAGCACTAGCCAAGGGTGACGTGGACCTACGCATGGGAAATGGAGCTAAGGTAGCCGTAGTTTCCGTGGGCACCTATGTAACACCCGGAAATGTACCCTATTTTTCTAGTAGAAATATTTTACGAAAGCTTTTCAGCAATTTTAAGTTTTAATTTATAATTTTAAGTTCCGAGTCGAATTTAGAATTTCCGAGTTCGTATTTGGAATTTCTGCGAGATTCCATGAAAAAGCCGTCTTCAGTCTAGTTTGACTTTTCTTGACTTTGAAAATCGTCTTTGACTTTTTCTCTCATAACTCACACTACTCCCTCTTTAACCTAATATTTCATTTCATCACAAAAATCAAACACTTTTCTTTCTTCTTCCTTAAGCAACTTTTCCTCTTTGAATATCGATCTTAGAATTGGCGTAGTTTCTTCGTTACTCGATAGAATTTACGTAAGTTTATCTTATTCTTCCTCCCGTACCTTCCTCTATCCGTATTGATAATAAAATTATCGTCTTTCTCGCTTTTTAAGCATGCCGTCTTTCTCAAGATGAACTTTATTCATCTTTTTACGATCTATTTGTAGGTGGCGACCTCCAAGATCCCGACAAAGACTATTTCCTTATAGAAGAGGAGCTTGACGATCATTAGAGACGCTTAAAGGTAACGGTGAAGGGTTACTCGGTATTACTTACGTGTTTTACATGTTTATGTTAGAAAATCGTATTAGAATACGATTAGGAAGATTAGGATTCATGCTATGATTAGTAAATGATGTTATATGATGAATATTGATGGTATATATTGATTGTTGATGATTATTAGTAGTGATTTATGAGAATTGAAATGGATTGAATATGAAAAGGGAGCTCACGGATGAACTGGGGTTCCTGGCCGGTCGACCGGCCGCCGGTCTGCCAACCGGCTGGGAACACTCCAGAAACACCTTTGAAAGTTTGGATTTTTATGAAGGGGAGCTCTGTGCCGGTCGACCGGCCGCCGGTCGACTGACCGGCCCAGACCTCTTTCCTCTATTTTTGGTTTATGCCTGTGTTCTGAGCCGGCCCACCGGCCGCCGGTCTCCAGCCCGGCCTGGAACACGGCTGTATATTTTTCTTTTAACTTCTAAAACTCGTGATTTATAATAGTTCGCATGATCGGTTTATCGTATAATTTTACGTAATGTCTTGTAATATTTACGTATTGGATATATGATATCTCTTTCGCATGTATCACATGTTTTGTGACGGTTTTCGATATGTTCCCACTTTGAGTCGGTTTTTACAAATGAGTCGGTTTGAGCACTATTTTGTATTGTGCTTTGTATTCTCATTCCCTTGGCTACATTCCCCGTTTCGTAAGGCTGGAATGTCGGAACGGAGAGGTTTCCTACTGCTTAATTGCATATGTAGTGGGCATACGACGACGTTGTTGGGAGTTGAACGCTATGCGTTGTTCGACCGGCCGTCAAATGTTGTGTACTTGCGAGGTGGTGTTATTTGCATGTAGCGTACCGCTTGTTATGAGGCTTGAGCTGTTTTTCCGCCTCTTTCGTGAATTGATCTACCGAATTTGGGGTACTCGGCATATATATTGTAAGCCCGAGTCTTGGATGCGAAACGTTTATCGCATGTCGGATCGGAACACGTTTATTCCGAGATCCTGGCCAGGTTTAGACTAGGACCGGATATTTATTATCGTCGTGCTACCAGGAGGAAATTAGTCTACATACGCGAAATGCTTTATCTTGTATGCTTTCAGGGAAATGCTTTATCCCGTGGATGCCTGTTAATCATACTTGCCATGTACACGATGCTAGTGCGTTTCATTTACCGTGCGAGTTGTCGTCTTGTGAGTTCTTGAATGCGTGATTTTCATGATATTGTTCATGGGTCATTGCATGATTGGACACCGTCAATGTCTTGGTTCGTGAATGGATGATAAGATGTTGGATTTATTGTGATCATCGCATGACTTGACTTGGTTTGTCTGTCGAGTCTCAATCTTATCAATCTTATACCGCTAACGGTGAGATGCAAGCCCTAGTGAGCGTATTCGGTTGCCTAAGCGTGTTTCCCCCGAGTCTTTGTATAGCATGATGGATTCGATCTTGTACTTCATATGCTTTTATCATTATATATTGGATTGCCTATCTATTCTTATCGTATCTCACATGTATATCTATATATGCATGATATTACTTTTGTATTTCCTTATATGTACGTTTAATGTGATATGGCTGGGAGGACCCGGAGTTACTCCCCACTGATTGTGGCGTTCATGTTTTTCATGAATGAACAGGTTGCTTGCATGGATGGCTTTTTGCTTGACATTTTGGGTTCGGGTGTGAGCTAGCGGGCGTTGTCCCTGAATTAAAACACCTCTAGACGATTTTAGCTAGTTTTCTAAACACTTGTTCTTTGTTAACATTTTGAGAGACTCCGTCTCTTTGTTGTATTCCATACTTAGTTTGAAATATTTTGACACTCCTCGTATTTTATATCTTGCATGTATAAAAGTTTTTAAAATATCGTATTTCCGCAAATTTCTTCACATGCTTGTATGTTTTATATTTCCGCATTCGCGAGGGTTGTCACAGTTGGTATCAGAGCTTTATCGCTCCCGACGCACACACGTGAACCCTAACTTAAACTACTTGACCTTGAAATAATAAATGAGAGATGGGTAGAACTTAAGGACCTAAGTTGGTAGTCTTTGGTGTACTTGATGTTTGTTAGGTTCTAACTTGTTTGTTGATTGTGTTGAGTGATGTTATGTTTGTTTGTATCTACCGTCTTAAGGTGGATCATGTGTTACCTAGGAGAAGTATTCTCTACCGAAGATTGAAGATTTACAAGCCTAATTTAAGTGTATTTCTTCCTCATTGATGTATTCTCTCGTCCTTAATGTATTATGCTCTCTTCTTTCTATCTAAGTGCTTCTTTCTCT
>JAIUZE010035779.1:0-17869 GCA_022085475.1 Heliosperma pusillum | reverse complement strand
CTCAAGCCATAGCTTTGAGTCGGAATAGGTATGGCTCCTTTATAGGTAGCGGGTTCGTTACTCTCTAGGAGCAAACACGTCTATATCGTTATCCTCGACCATACCAATGATATGTCTGGAGGTATGGAGACTCTACCGACCTTCTAGGTTCCTCAGGAATATTGACCGCAGCAGAAGATGAAGGAACATCTTTCTCCATCGGTTGCTCGGTTGTTGGTTCTTGAATCTCCGACAGATCGAAGGTTCTATCACTCGTCTTGTTCTCGAGAAATTCATTCTCTAGAAACTTCGCACTAGCCGCAACAAAAACACGTTGTTCGGTAGGCGAATAAAAGTAATGACCAAACATTCCTTTTGAATAACCAATAAAGTATGTCTTGACCGATCGCGGCCGATGTTATCTCGATGTTTCCACTTGAACATAAGCCTCGCAGGCCCAAAAACGAATAAAGGACAAGGTAGGGACTGTTCCACCTTTCCCGTTACTTTTGTTCCCCTGCCTTCCACATTTCAAATGGAGTCTTGTCAACAACTTTAGAAGGACTTCGGTTAAGTATAAGAGCAGCTGACAAAAGAGCATAGCCCAACAATGAATCAGGCACAACCGTGTGACTCATCATGGATCGAACCATATCAAGTAATGTTCGATTTCTCCGTTCGGACACACCATTTAATTGAGGTGTTCCAGGTGGAGTTAACTGTAGTACTACACCACAGTTTTTAAGGTGTTGATCAAACTCATTCGAAAGATATTCGCCACCACGATCTGAACGTAGTGCTTTAATCTTTCTACCCAGCTGGTTTTCAACCTTCTTCTGGTATTCCTTGAACTTATCAAAGGACTCACTTTTGTGCTTCATTAAGTAGACATATCCATATCTACTCAAATCGTCCGTGAAAGTGATAAAATATCTATAGCCCTCTCTAGCGTTGATTGACATAGGTCCACACACATCAGTATGTATGAGTCCTAATAGGTCAGCAGCGCGCATTCCAACACCTTTGAAGGAAATTCAAGTCATTTTGCCTATGAGACATGATTCACACGTGCCAAATGATGCATAGTCAAATGGGGAGATAGTCCCATTGTCAATGAGCTTCTTCACGCGTTTTTCATTTATGTGTCCCATACGGCAATCCCATAAATAAGTTTGATCTTTGTCACCAACCTTTACCTTTTTATTACTCACATGCAATATATATGTGGTTTGATCTAAAACATAAATCCCATTCATGGAAACTGCTTTACCATAAATCATTTCGTTAAAGGAGAAAATACAGCTATTATCCTTTATTACAAATGAAAAACCGTTTTTATCAAGAACGGAAACAGAAATAATGTTTTTAGATAAACTGGGTACATAGTAACAGTTATTTAAAAATAACTCAAATCCACTCGGGAGTTGGATTACATATGTTCCAACTGAAATGGCAGCTACTCTTGCTCCATTCCCCACTCGCAGGTCCACATCACCCTTTTCTAAAGTTCTGATGTTTCTTAGGCCCTGCAAATGATTACACAGATGAGAACCACAACCAGTATCAAGTACCCAAGTTCCGAAACTTGCATGGTTAATCTCAATCATATGAATAAAAGAAGACATACCAACAGGAGTGGCGCGGCCTGCTTTTACGTCTTCAGCATACACGGGACAGTTCCGCCTCCAATGCCCAGTCTTGTGGCAATGGTGGCACTCCATGTTTTTTTTGCTCTTTGTCTTGCCTTGTGAGCTACTGCTAGTCTTACCAGGCCCACTCTTGCCCTTTCCTGGCTTCTTGAATTTCGGCTTCCCTAAAGCTAGGTCGGCCTGAGCCTTGCCCTTACCCTTACCCTTGTTTGCAATCATGAGAATATCCTGCTTCAGGCTCCCACTCAAATTCAGATCCTTCTCAGTCTGTATGAGAAGTGAGTGTAGCTGATGAGGATTTCTCTTCAAATCATTCATATAGTAATTTGCCCTGAAATTGGGCAAAATCATCATGAAGTGAATGAAGCATGCGGTCAATGAACACGCTCTCTTTGATTTTGCAATCAAGTGCCTCCAGTTTTTTGACATTCTCGATATGATGTGTGGGCTAACCGGTTGGCCCTTCTGGAGTTTCACTTCAAAGAAGCGAGTGGTAAGCTCATACATAACGATCTGCGGTGCTTTTAAGAACTCGTTAGTGAGCGTGGTGAAAATTTTGTTTGCACCTTGGGCAATGAATCGTCTTTGCAAATTGGATTCCATTGAAAAGATGAGTACGTTCTTTATCGCACCCGCCTCCATTACGAAATCACTATAAGCAAGTGATTCATTTGCTTCTGCATTGGGGCCTGGGTTAGGCGGTAGTGGCTCAGTCAAGTACTTGAGCTTACCGTCAGCTATGGCAGCATTCCGTAATGATGTCTCCCAGTCCGCAAAGTTGGACCCGTTATTCTTTAGTCGCGTGTACTGATTCATATTGTCCATGAACATCTTAAGCCAGGATTCACGTGCGAGCGTGGCACTTGGCATAGGGGCATCAACATGTCCAGCCATTTGTTATAACAGTTTTATCGATATAAATGAATGCTACACTGCGAGAAAGGAGATAAAACATAATAAGCATTTTCATCGTTTTAATTAAGTCCAATGCAAAACCGATTAATGCGAAGACTCTTGCATTTATACAATTGACCTCCCTCAAGTATTATATAAATGATTCCAAGACTCAATTTCTGTAAATTGATAAGCCAACTTCTTGGCTAATTCTACTTTTAGAATTCCTGGTCGATAAATTTCTGTAAATTCTATCTTTAGTCCATTATAATCACGAGATATTACTCGGACTATAATGTTGAGGTAAAATAGGTCAACACATACTACTTACCCAACGTAGAAGGGGTCATATGGAGAGTAAGGTCCTATATGCCTGCCGACGAAGAAGGGAGTCATAGCAGTTTTCCCTATAAAGACTAATCTCAATTTTAGGTTTTAGAGGAAGGTCCATCAGCTTTTATTTTATTCATTTAAGTGAACGAATGATCTAGCATTAAGAGAATGAATAATTTAAGATGATAGCTTTTAGAATTTTGAGTGACATCTGGATGTCCAAGATAATTAACATACAATCTATATGAGTCAATTTTCATGCAATTAAGTAGTAGGTGGTTTGCTTTAGGCGGAATATGATGCAATAACTATTATGCAAAAGAAAAACAATAAGAACGGAAAAATGAAAAACAAAGTAAAAAGTCCTAGTGTGGCCTATCCTATCAAAATAGAACAAAATACACTTTGGAATCCATCCTTATGGACCCTAGAAGCTTGACTTCATGTTCCATCTTGGTCCATGTAGCGGGAGTGAGCTATCCGATCTCCATCTTTGGTCTTCTCAAAAAATACAATTTTAAAATTACAAAATATAAACCTATTTACATTGTAATTTAAAAATTATAATTAAAAATTACAAAGGGGAGATTCGAGATCTCAAAATACATCAAAGACCATGTTACCATCATTACGATAACACAATCTACTAAGGCCACACTAAGCAATACAAATTACAACCTTTTGTAAAAATACCAAAATAATCCATTCATCCATTCATTCATTCATTCAACAAAATAAAATGCATAAACAAAATAAATTAAACCTTCAAGACATAATTCATTAATTATGATGATTAATTTATCCAAACCACCTTTAAAATGATCAAAATTATGTGACAATTCCTTAATTGCACACAACAATTTTAATCAACAATAATCCAATTTAATTCATATTATCGGGTATAACATAAATTAAATTCAACATTATTTTAAACCTTTTTAAAATAATAGGGTATCTATCATTGTGAACTTTTTCACAACAACAAACAACATACATTATCTTTATAATGCAATAAACAAAACAAAAATAAAAAAAATATTTTTTTTCACTATTCACGGATGAACAGTACCCGTGAACAGTAGCAGGTACAAAAAAAAAATTATTTTATTTTATTTTCTCGGTTAAAAAAAACAAACACAAATTAATCTTTTTAATTTGATCATGCTAATAAAACTAGATCGGTACAAACATTCAACATCTAATCATTATTAAACATTGATACAAACTAGATGATTCAAATTAACCTTTTAAAATGAATATCTAAATCATGATTAATCGATTATCAAAATACTCAACTAATCATAATTGTTTTGTATATTCATATCGAAAATTTTAGCACAATGAATGTTCTTTAACATCCAAAACAAATTCCTTTTACATTTCAATTTAATCCTCATTAAATCAAAATATCAACAAATTCTTTATATTATTATCTTAACATATTAAAACAACAACATATATGAATCAAAAAGGAAAAACAAGGCAAAAAAAAAACTTCCCTCACGTTTGAACATTGCCGTGAACAGTAGCAAAATTTTTATTTTCTTTTTCTAGCCGTGAACAGTATCAAAAAAAAAAAACCCTAATTTTTTTTTTTCTTCTTTCATCCGAAACAAAAACAAAAAAAACAAAACAAAAATTTCTAATCTTATATTTCATCAAATATGAAAACATATAAAATAATTTCATAGCCAAATGCTCTGATACCACTTGTGGGAAATATCGGTATACATCCCTTTAAATTTTTCGGATTATAATGAAATTATAACTATATGAATTTCTAGTCATAAATGAAATTGCATAATATAAACAAAAGATTAAGAAATAACCTTCGGTCCTAGATAAAGGCCTAAGAACAAATACCAAAGTAGGTATTCTCCTAATCGTTACACCCAAAATGGTTCAAGAAATGCCTTCGTCGTGCTAGAACGAATACCCAAAATTACTTCTAATTTTGTGTGTATATTGATGATGAATATGAAGATGAACGAGAGAGTAAAAATCAGAATTTTTCTTCTCTTTTTCTTTTGTGTGTGCCGTGAGATTTAGTAGCAATTAGGGTTAGTTGAAAAACTTCTTTTTCTTCCCTATATGTGCCGTGAGGTTTTTAGGAAAGAAGAAAACCCTAGTTTCCTTATTTCACTCAACCTCTATTAGGTAGTAAGCATCTCATTTTAATATATACATAATATAATATGTATTAATTATTACTGGTAATGGACCGTTACATAAACCGAGTAATGCCGGACCAATACACTATAATAATATCGTGTAATACATATCCGCCAACCTAAATATAACAGTTTATATTTAGTTTAGACCAATATTATATACATTGATTATATATAACATTTTATATTCTATTACCAGCTAACATTATTTAATCGTTATTAAATAATCGTATCATCATCACATTGACTAACCTTTTAGTCAAATACATCGACTAACCTTTTAGTCATTTAATAAGGCATCAATATGATTATTTTCTCAAATAATCACATCTCCCAAACACATCCTTTAGGTGTGACTTTTAGGGATCAGTTGATCACCGCCATCTGTATGACAATAACGTCAAACTTATCTAGCAAGCCAACCGTTATCGATAAACGTTAATCAACTGATTATAATACAAAGTATACCCTGTGAATCTTAGTTGTTATCACACTAACTGTGGAGGACACTAGCTCCAACAGAAACTTTATAGACCCTAGTTAGACTCCTCTAATTAGTTACTAAATTACTTGTTAATTTAGTGTTTAATAAAGATCTATGTAACATGCATGCAACTTAAAATGCATAATAAAAATAAGAAGAAATTTTCTTACATTGGGAAATTTCGGTTTATATGGGCACAACAAGAAACACATTTCTTGTTGATCTTGAGCTAGAAAGAAATAGATGATCCTCCTTGTAATCTTCAAGTTAGAAGATCTCCTTTAAGATGCACCCAAGAGAAAACCCAAACTAATCACTTAGTTTTTGACTAGAAAACACAAGTGATGATATGAACTAATATTAGATTTATTACTACTCTAGTAATAGGAAAATATTAGTGTTTGAGAATTTTTAGAGAGATGAGGATTTTAGAGTGATAAACGTGCAAAATAAGAATGAACTTGTGTACCAAAAATGAACAACAATATTGTCCATTTAAGGACACATGGTCCGGCCAAAGAGAGCCCTAGTGGCCTCTTATTTTGCTTAAAATAATCTCATGCAAAATAGTTGAGTCTAGGAGTGAATAAGAATATGATCATGTGTCATAAACATGACATGATCACATGTTGTAGTGTGATACAAGAAACAACAACCATCATGTTATACACTACATGATTTCGGCCCCCACTAGTGTCATGTGGTCCATTTTGATTTTTGATATTTGTCCCACAAATACTTATAATCATATGCTTAATTATCTTGTATAATTAAGGGTTAATTTGATCATATAATAATTATATGACTCAAATTAATATTTAATATACACTTAAATTTTAAGTGATATTTTATCATTATATCAATATATAATGTGTCCCACAATGCCTAGTTAGTTTATTTTACAACTCCTTGTAAATATAATTAACTAATCACCTCTACCTCAAAGTATATGCATAACCTCAACTAATTTAATGAATTAACTATTAATCACTAAATTAAATCTTATTCAATCGTATTAAAATAAGACGTAAAATTTATTCAGTCATTTATCGCATAATTGACTAATAAACTTATCCGGAATGAGTTCGTAACTCAATTTCCAATAAATAACTCGCGTAACTAAACATATATCAAACATATATGTAAAGTACTAATTAATATGTATCGTATACAAATAATTAGATTTCTGTTTGGGTCTCATCCTATAGGTGTGACCGAAAGGGGTTAGTTGATTACCGCCGTCATACGACAATAACGTCTAACTCTAGTCAGCTGACCGTTATCGATTTACGTTAATCAACTGACGTGGAGTATCAAAATACTAGTCATCCCACTAATATTCCAAAATGAGATTTATAATATAAATGCACTATTGTGGAGGACACTTGCTCCAACATGTGTATCCTCTTCTAAGGATGGTTTTTCTGCGACAAATTCGGCGTAAACTGTGTCAAGCGTACTCAAGTCTTCCGCTTCTTGAATTTCCTTCCAAAAGTTTTGTCTAGCTCGGAGAGTCCTCTCTGGTTCAGAATCGTAGGGTACGAGATCGGACCTGGAACACCTGGGCATAAACGAACACTAAAGAAAAGGATAAGAATGGTCTCAAGGAACTTCGGTTCCCTGACGAAAAAAAAAGACAAACTAAGTAGAAACAAACAGAAAAATGTTGCCTCCCCGGCAACGGCGCCAAATTTGATAAGGGTAAAGTCGCGTCACCTTAATCAAAGTAATCCTAATTCACTACTAACTAATAGTCAGCGGTAAGTAAGGTATCGAATCCACATGGAGGCAGTAGTATTCTAATCTGTTAAACTAGGTTCGTCTTTATAGTAACAATTTTGTGGGTTTTTTTATTTGTGTTCCTAAACTAATAGCAAACAATAACAATAAAAGGTTGAAATCAATAAGATTAAAAGTTAGGGTCTCAGGTTCACTAGGATTATTATTCAGGGTAAGGGTGTAATCAACTATCATGCAATAAAGTTATCTAAGGTCACAAGATCGAACGATTCAATTATGCCCTTTAGATCTACAATTTAACATGTGATCGTTATCATTAAACGAGTTCTATTCAATTATCGTAGCCTATCTTAGTCTTAACCCGGTCGGTGTTAATCCTAATTTGCGAGACTAGTTAATTAATCCTTGCCAGTAATTAAGCAAATACATTTAAAACGATAATCAAATGATAACCATGCTATTGAAATTCAATTAATTTGTCTATCCCTTCTAACAATCCTAGATCCCCTTTCAACCTTAGATAAGAATTTAGCTACTCATAACGATATTAATAACAACGATAATAAATAAAGTAAATATGATTGTCAATAATGAAAGGATTAACAAAGAATAATTAAAGAATTAGAAAGTAACTAATTGAATAACAAAGGAAGATTCAAGAGTACCGATTACAAGCTTGAACTAAAAACAATAGTCTTGATGAATCAATCCAGTAGTAAAGCAAACAAAACTAAAAACTAATTTAGGAAATCCGAAAGTTGTCAAACACTAGGTTGCTCGATCGAGCAAAGATGAATCTGCTCGATCGAGCACGACGTCAGCCAGACTCGATCGAGCAGAGTGATGTTGCTCGATCGAGCATCCTTCAGATGGATTGTTTCTTCGTTTTTCTTCATTTTTTATCCACCGCTTTCGATTCCCGTGCCTAACCTTCTACGATCTGACAACGCTATGCTCCATACCAACTCAAAAAGCTCCAAATGCATCCAATCTGCATTAAAACATAATAGATGCGGCATAATCAATATTCTAGCTAAAATAGCATAGAAACAAGCAAGGAAAGACAATAAATCGTGTCTTATGTATCTAAGGTAAGCATAAAATATGTAAATAAATAGTGATCATCAAACGCAACTTAGTTAATCTCGTTTCGTCAACATGTAAGTCTGAGGGTGTTTAATCCCGTCTTTTGTATTTTATTTTGTATTTCGCCTTATGTAAGATTCATGTCGGATTTATGTCAAAACTTTTTAAACCTTTTTAAACCTTTTTTTTAATTAGTTTTATTTAAATCACTTTTTTTATAGTTCGTTTTTTTATTTAGTCTTTAGAGGTTAGATCCATCCATATCTAGTCTCTAGATTCGTCTTTGATATATTTAGTATAATTAATCTGTTAAATCACTTCAATTCGACTTGTAGATCCATAATAAGCCGTAAATACACAAACGAATACTAACTGATTGTGATTCTGGCTTCACAACCAGAACTCAACTCAAGAACAGACGCATAGAGTGTTGCACCTCTTCCAGAGGACGCATCACACGTTGCGCCTGTTCTGGGTTGGATTCTGTCTCTGAACTTCCTAATTCGCTCCGACGTAGTTTAGTTGTATAATGAATCGACTACTAACTCTAATATCAGTGTTAATCCGTTTAGTCTTTCTTTTCTTCAAATATTTCCTTTTGGGCATATTTCCGACAAAGATCTCGTATCCGTTGTAATATTTGTAATAATTCATTTATAGCTTTATTTAATCATTGTATTGTATGATTTATTTGCCTTTCACATGTAATCAACCTTAAATCCAATTTCGATTCAATTGAATGCTAAACTACATTATCAACCGACATAGCTAATTTATATGCTAGGGTTAAAACGTGGATGTTGCATAGCATGCATTTAACCGACTACATATCGAGTACAAAAGAGTTTCCCTAATCATTAGTAGAGGTCGCTATCGAGGAGGGCGGGATTAGGTGTCCGGTTAAAGAACATTCTAATACGTACCCTCACCCCTTACTCCAGATCTCTGTGAAAATCCGTGTTCATTGGCATCCACAAGAGTCATTCTAGACATAGAATGCTAAGGGTAACGAGTTCTTAGTGTTCATGTCATCACTTTTGTGTCTTGACATGACATGAAGTGTTCGAACTGTTCCAACTTCCCACAAAAGTTGGTGGCGACTCCACAAATGCGTATTTCTACGCTTGTCCCTCATTTCTCCGTCCATGGTTCCACGAGCGCCACGGCCTCGAAAAGGATCGCGAACCCGTGTATCACAACTAGTACCGAATATTATTTATGTTTTATGTTATGTATTAGATTTGTTGACTTTATTTATGTCTTATGGATTATTGACTTAATTTGTTTTTATTTAATTTAGTTTTATTGTTTTGTTCTCTTTGTTTTTTTTTATATTTAATTTAGTTTTATTGTTGTGTAGTCTAATAAGTCAGAACTTTATTAACAAAATAAGAAAAACTAATTTAATATTAAAGATTTACCGAAATGTTTTACAATATGAATTAACGTTTTTAATCAAAGCTCAACTTCCTTGCAACATCACCATCAACATCGTTCTTGTCATTTCTTCTTCTCCGACGTTTTCCCGGAGTGGATTCCATGCAAGCTTTCCAGTTCTCAATGTTTCTTTGGTACAAAGTATCGAGGTGACTGACACTCTCGTGTCTGAATGTAACTCAAGCGAGAGATAGTGGTGGCATGACAACATCCTCGAGTGGCCTTATTGAATGCAACTGCATCCAATGACTTTGGTAATTTAAAATCCACATAACACCAAAAGGTTGTTTGACTTGGAATCGAGGCCCTAAGTGGTAAAGTTGTCTCACAACTCCCGGCCCAAATTCTCTCTTCATTTTGCCCTCTGATACGACCGGTAACACAAATAGCCTAGTTAAAGGTCGTTGTAAACGCAAGTAAGTGGTCACCACACATCCAATGGTTCGGATCACATGGAATCTCAAGAAACAACTCGACATGCCTCAAAGAGGACTCAAGCCCTGTCAAACCGATCGTAGCCAATGGATGATTTTCAAATAAGTGTTTTTAAACATCGTCCCTCTTAATCTCTCGACCACACCACATCCTCATCTGAAGGTAGTGACCCTCTTGCCCCGTTGGGCATGAGATATAACCTGGATACCACATTGACCATCGTCTCCGACATCTACTCATCCATTGAACTTGCCCCAAAGACCTCTGGTACACCGTACCGTGATGCGTGTCGTTTCCGCAATCAAAATTAAATTTATATTCACTCACTAATTCTACCAATTAGATAGTGTAAGCAAGGGTCGAACCCACAAGGACTGAAATTACTATCTTAGATTAACTAAATATAATATATATAACTGTAATATATAATGAGGGGGTTGGTTTAGGTTGTTTTGAACTAAAAGTGGCTAAGCTAAGTAACAAATTAAAGTAGCGAATCTTATAAGTGATAGACTATGAATGACGAATTAATAGGAAACATGTAATTTTCTATAGATAGCGGGGTAAAATCATCGACTCACTTTAGTCTTGAATAGACTGGTTAACTAGTTAGTCCCTTGAAAACAAGCAAACTACTACTTTTATCTTTCTTACTCGTTAAATCCCGTGAAAACACGCAAATTTAATCCTAGTCAAATTAGGTCAACTCAACCATGAAAACATGTATCGAACTGACAAACTCGATCGCAATAAGAGCACCAGTCAATTGAATTAGATAAGACCAGAAAACTCCAACCTCATACAATTCAATTATCAAACAAGATTCAAGTAAAGGAAACCGAACCAGAAAACTGCAACTCGATTAACGATACTCTCAATTCAACAATAGACTCACGAAAATAATATAGATGATCAAACTAAATAAATTAACATGAATCATAGAGTCAAATTACGAATCTAGAATAAATATCCAATTAACTAACTGATCTTACAAAACAATAATCCAATCTCATGAACCCACAATATCAAATAGCTAATTACATGTCCCTATAATTAAATTAGTTCATACTAATGATAAAAACAATAAAAATAGAGGAAAGATTGAGGAGGCTCATGGTAAATCGGAGGAAAAACGGGTCGGAACAAAAATTTGCCCTCCGTCAGATCGCCTCTGTATTTCGCCTGGAGTCCTCTTCTGTCTCGTCTTCTTTGTCTCCCTGGAGTCTCCCTATTTAATGACTCTTGCGTCTTATCTTTTACGAAGTATATCACGCGGCTCCGTTTTCTTTGTTAAATAAAGTTTTTACGTACGTACTTGCTTGCCTGCTTACTTTTATTCCTCTCTCGAGGAAGTGAATACGATATTGGACCGTCCTACATTCATAACACTACTTTAGTAGAAATCCGAACTCAATTTGAACGGGAAGTAACTAAATGATCAAAATACATATTAAAAGTCTAATTTAGCTCACAATAATATAAGACGGATTAAAAGCTCAAAACACAAAATAGTTATAACATTAGCTTTAAAATACGAAAGACGACATTAAAAATATAATATTATGAGGGTAAAAATACGTATAATTATCGACTTATCATACCGTTTACACCAAGTAGATAAAAGGCCGATGGTATAGTTTCTTTCTAACGGAGTACATGTGACAACCCTCGCGAATGCGGAATAATAAATCAAACAAGCATGTGAATTATAATGCGGAAATAGGTAGTTTTTAAAAACTTTTATACATGCAAGTTAAATAAAACGAGGAGTGTCAAAATATTACAAACTAAGTACGGAATATACAATAAAGAGACGGGGTCTCTTAAAATGTTAGCAAAGAACAAGTGTTTAGCAAAACTAGCTAAATCGTCTAGAGGTGAAACTTCCAGGGACAACGCCCGCTAGCTCACACCCGAACCCCAAAATATCATATCCAAAAAGTCATCCATCGCAAGCAACCTGTTCATCCATGAAAAACATGAATGCCACAGTCAGTGGGGAGTAACTCCGGGTTCTCCCAGCCATATCACATCAAACGTACATATAAGGAAATACGAAAGTAAACCATGCATAAATATATATACATGTGAGTTGCGATAAGAATAGATAGGCAATCCGAGATATAAAGATAAGATCATATAGACATCAAATCCGTAACCATCATGTTATTCCAAGACTCGGGAAAGACACTCTTAGGCAATCGAATACGCTCACTAGGGCTTGCATCTCACCGTTAGCGGTATAAGATTGATAAGATTCAGACTCGACAGACAAACCAGTCAAGTCATGCGATGATTACACAAATCCAACATATTATCATCCATTCACGAACCAAGACAATGACGGTGTCCAATCATGCAATGACCATGAACAATATCATGAAATCACGCATTCAACGAACGACACAAGACGACATATCTCACGGTAAATGAAACGCACTAGCATCGTGTGGCAAGTATGATTAAAGGCATCCCAGGATAAAGCATTCCCTGAAAGCATACACGATAAAGCATTTCGCGTATGTAGACTAATTTCCTCCTGGTAGGACGACGATAATATACGTTCCTAGTCTTCTGGCCAGACTCTCGGAATAAAGCATGTTTCCGATTCGCATGCGATAAGCATTTCGCATCCAAGACTCGGTCTTACAATATATATGCCGAGTACCCCAAATTCGGTAGATCAATTCACGAAAGAGGCGGAAAAGAGCACAAGCCTCATAACAAGCGGTACGCTACATGCAAATAACACCACCTCGCAAGTACACAACATTTGACGGCCGGGTCGATCAACGCATAGCGTTCAACTCCCAACAACGTCGTCGTATGCCCACTAACACATGCAATTAAGCAGTAGGATACCTCTCCGTTCCGACATTCCAGCCTTACGAACGGGAAGGTAGCCAAGGGAATGAGAGTACAAAGCACAAGACAAAATAGTGCTCAAACCGTATCATTTGTAAAAACCGACTCAAAGTGGGAACATACCAAAACCGTCACAAAACATGAGAATAGGGAATCATATAAGTTTAAATATGATAAACATGAGTCAATACATGATACATAAGCATTAGAACAAGTTTATGAAGCATAAGAAATAAAAACATAGATCACCTCTCCAAAACAATGTTGTTTGGAAACCAACGAAAACAAGGGTCCACTTCAAACGGTTATAACTAGAGTTCTAGATATGGGAATGCAGAAATTCCAAGTCGAGGTGATAGCTTATCCTCTTACGGTTCCAACGAATGGTCACAAGCCCCAAACAAGCAAGTAACGAAGGAGATATGATCATTCTACCAAAAAGGGTCAGTGCAGTGAAACTGCGCAAGTCACGACCGTGACTTGTATTTCACGACCGTGAAATGGGGTTTCACGACCGTGACTTACATCTCACGACCGTGAGATGTGTTACCAAGTCACCCGTGAACCTTCAAGATAAATTCAATCCTTTTATTTTCAATTCTCATAATCTACTTCTATTAACTATCAACAATCAATATTTATCATCAACAATCATCAACTAACATCAATCATCATCAATATCATAATTCCTAGGCTTTCTAAATGTATTCTAAATACGAACTCTAACATGGAAATCATGTAAAACACGTAAATGATACCGAGTAACCCTTCACCGTTACCTTTAAGCGTCTTCACTAAACGTCAAGCTCCTCTTCAATAAGAAAATAGTCTTTGTCGGGGTCTTGGAGGTCACCGCCTACATATAGATTGTAAAAGATAAATAAAATCCATCTTGAGAAAGACGGAAAGATTGAAAAGCGAGAAAGACGATGATTTTAATATCAATACGGATAGAGGAAGGTACGGGGAGAAGAATAAGACGAACTTACGTGAATTCTATCGAGGAACGAAGGAGATACGTCGATTCTAAGATCAAAATCCAAGAGGGAAATTGGGTTTTTCTTGGAGAGGAAGGAATGTTGTGTTTGTGATTTGTGTTGAATGAAATTAGGTTAAGGAGGGAGTGTTATGTATAGGAAAAAGTCAAAGACGGTTTCAAAGTCGAGAAAGTCAAACCCGACTAAAAAGTTAAGAAAAGTTAAAGACAACTCAAAAGTCAAGAAAATTCAAAGACGACTTAAAATTTAAGAAAAGTCGAAGAAAAGTCAAACTCGTCTTAAAAGTCAAGAAAAGTCAAACTCGTCTTAAAAGTCAAGAAAAGTCAAACTCGTCTTAAGACGGGATTTTCATGAAATCTCGCAGAAATTCCAAATACGAACTCGGAAATTCAAAATTCGACTCGAAACATAAAAAGCTAATTTAAAACTTAAAATTGCTGACAAGGCTTCGTAAAATATTTCTACTAGAAAAATAGGGTACATTTCCAGGTGTTACAATCACCCCACCTTTTAAAAAGTTTCGCCCTCGAAACTTGAGAGTATAAAATAGACGTATCAAGAACAAGAAATTGGTTTTCAAATTAATACTAAAATCTTTATAAGAGAAACATTTATGAAACGAGGTTCTTCTCGAGAACGGTTTAAGGAAATTTTTCGTAAGTGAGAAACTTTATTTACGAATCACAAGAGTGCCCGTCGCGAACGAGAACTCTAGCTATCAAAAAATCAAATCGATGTCGAAATAGTGAAATCGAAAATCAAAACAAATGTTAGTAAGTGCAAGACTAATCATCAGACGTCTCTAATAACAAGTCCAAACACCCAACCAACGCAGAATCCAAGTATAAAAGCAAAAGAATTCTATTTTCTCCAAAAAGAGGATACAAAGTCCATATTTAGACTACTTTGAAAAGTTAATTTTAGAAATACAATGAGGGAATTTGTAACAACCCGAAAAGTACCCGATTTTTCTAGTAAAAATATTTACTAACACTTTTCAGTAGAACTTAAGTTTTTAAAAATAGGAATTTTTGTTCCGAGTCTTATTTTGAAATTCCGCGTTCGTATTTGGAATTTTTGAGAGATTTCATGAAAAGACCGTTTTTAGTCGTCTTTGACTTTTCTTGACTTTTTAAGTCGTCTTTGACTTTCCTTGACTTTTTAAAAGTCGTCTTCG
The DNA here is from genome assembly GCA_022085475.1 of Heliosperma pusillum. NCBI lineage: Eukaryota > Viridiplantae > Streptophyta > Magnoliopsida > Caryophyllales > Caryophyllaceae > Heliosperma > Heliosperma pusillum. The sequence continues at coordinate 2,621 of JAIUZE010035779.1, read as the reverse complement.
ATTTTTCTTGACTTTTAAGTCGTCATAAACTTTTCTTGACTTTTAAGTCATCTTTGACTTTTCTCGACTTTTCAGTCGACTTTGACTTCCGTTGACTTTTTCCCGACTCGCCTCATAAGTTTGAAGACCGAAATTTATTTAAAAAAATAATATTTTTGATTTATTTTTATTTAGATTTATTAAGATTTATCATAATTTAATATAATTATTTTGAATTTATTCGGAATTTAAAGAATAACGTTTACGGTTTTAACCGAACGTCATTTAACTATTCCCGACGCATCGTAATGCGCGCAACAAAATCGAAACTCGACTTTGGCATGAGTCACACGTTGAGGTCATCGCTTTCCACTCACCAGTAGATGTTTTATTTATTTTGATTAAAATAATCAAAATATCTAGATATTTCCTTACTTTATCGATCCGTCAACGAAGATTACGCAAATCGAGCAAAAACAGACCGAATCCTCACCATGCCACACGGTCCATTTAGTCCTCTAATAGGGCTTGATATTTCATTACTTTTGATTATAATATTATAATATCTAGATATTATTTTTACTTTATCGATCAGTTAACGAAAACTACGCAAAACGCTCGAAATCGGACCCGACAAGCTCAACATCACACGGCTCCCTTACCCACTCTTAAGTCTTGATATTTTCATTATTTTTCATTTTTATATCATAATATCTTGATATTTACTTTATCGTAAATTATATTAAATCGTTTACCGTAAAATAATTATTAAACGCGAGTCAATTACGGAACAACAATTTTAAAACTCAACACCTTTATTTGTCTATAAACTCACGTCCAACTCCACTCCACTTTACTCACAAACACCTTTTCACTTTTCAACAACTCAAATAAAGATCAAAACCTCACTTTATTTAATCGTTCTTCGTGTTCTTCATCGTTCATCAACCGTTCTTCATCGTTCTTGAGCAAAACCTCCATAAATCCTTCATTTCTTAATTAAATCCTTCCTAATTTATATTTCTATGATCTCCTCTTCGCTCTCCATCTTCTAGTACGTTTTAAATTCAATTCCGTCAAGATCGTTTTCAACACTTTAATTATGAGAAATTTAGTTTAAGTTCTAATAATTGTTTTCTTGTTATTTCTTATAGGTGAAGAGTTTGAAGACGAATTTGGGGACTCTTATATTTTGGGTGAAGACTAGTAGAAGGGTTTTCTTAATTATTACTTCTTATTATTTTGTGCTAAGTGGGTTTTGCTAGCTAAGGTAACGATTCCGAGTTACTCGACGAATAAATGTTACATAGCTATAGTTTTAGTTAATATTATTGTCACTTATGATTTTTAAGTAGTAATATGATAAGTAGTTATTTTTATTAAGTGGTATGAATAATTAGTATAATTAGTGTTCTTGCCATATTTTGATGATTAGTTCATAATCATGATTTTTGTATGCATGATGGTTGAATTGGATGTTTAAAATGGTTGTTGTTAATTAAAATCATGTTAGAATCAATTGGTGTTGGTGGTGGTGTTGGCCGTGGAAGTGGCCGTGTAGGGTGGTTGGTGAACCGGACCAGACCAGCCGGTCCAGGCCGGTTCAGACCGGTCTGGGCTGGTCCATGGTGGGTCCGGGTTTTGGTCTTTGGGTTGTGTCAATGTTTGATTGTTTAATTGTTGTTTTGACGGGTTTTAATTATGTTAAAGCATGCGGGAAATAATTAGAAACGGTTTTTAGTAAAACCGTTAAAAAGGCCAAAACAGCCCATTGAGCCCCAAATCAGGCCGTGAGGCCCAAATCAGGCCCATGTGGGTCCGGCCCAACTCAACCCGTGGGTCCCACTTTGGGACTTGTGACGGTTTTTGAGTTATCGTCATTTTTATCGCGTTTTGTAATAATTAGCAAGCGAGAAATATTAATAAGTAAAATATTTAATTAAAAAGGTTTTTTTTCATAAAATTATTATTTCTCACATGTTAGAAATTATAAGACGAGATCGTAGTTTAATTGGATATCATTTAAGTCAAGCGGGGTTTTACGTAATATTTAATAATTCACATGTTAGAAGTTTTATTAAAATAACATGTAATGAATATGTTGATTTTATGTCTATGGGATAAAGACTCTGTTTCTAGCCGGTTTGATCCAACGGGTTTGGTCAAACTAAGATCTAGTCAGCCCCGATTTGACTGATGACCCGTCGCGGGACTCGGGTCGGGGATTTGTCTTCAAGTGAGGTTGTATTTAATTATGAATTAGCCTTAGTAGATATGAGGCGATATGATATTTGATTATTATTGATATGCAATTAGTCACAGGATAGGATGTTTTCCCGTGACTGTTTTATTATATGGTTGGTGTCGTGTTGACTAAGTACCCATAGAGAATTATGAGTATATGGCGTCTTGACCATTCTAATTCTAAATGAGTATCTTGGACCATGACATTGATAGGCCTTACCAACTTTAACGAGTATATGTTCACTGCTTGATAGCTTTGGTGTCACTGGCTTGGGCCTTTTGATACCAAGCCGGGGGCATGGCATCCTAAGAGTTCCGCTTTGGGAAGGGAGCCAGCTTAAGTACTAGCCATCTCTGCTTAGGGGGTCGCCTAGTAGAGTTTCTCATGTACGGTTATG